>CABHPR010136334.1:0-13759 GCA_902168415.1 Peromyscus melanophrys
TCTGATAAACTTCCACTACCCTCGGCAAGTCCTCATGCTGCTGCGCAGACGCGCATGGCCTCACCATTTGCCTTTCGGTTTCTAGGGTGAGCTCACCCTCCTCCCCCCATCTCTGTACTGACACCTGGAGGTGGCGCCTGAGAATCCGCTGAACGCATGAGCAGCCAGGCAGACCAGGGAGGTCTGGCAGTTGGGTCAGAATAGGGCATCTGGTGACAGGTTTTGCATGTTGATGGCTTTTCTTTTACCCCTTCCTCTTGCAAAGTGAAGGACATGACACAAAGGTCCGAGGGAACCGTATCTGAAAACCAACCCCTTCTGAATGCGTACACCACCAAGGAACGAAATAGTAGACGGTGCCTTAAATAAAAAAGGAACATCACTTCAGATAAAGGTGGGACTATGAAGGAATAAGACAGACTTCTTAAGATCTCCTTATATTCCTGGAGGAGGGAGGTTGTTTCGCTCTGTTGTCAGGATTATCTTTTATGGCTAAGGAATTCTGCAGCCAAGCTGGGCTTGGTCTCCCATGCCTGTTTTTCCAGCATTGGGTGGCTAAGGAAGGAGGATTGCTTTGTACCTTGGACTACATAGCAACACACTGCCTCCATCTGCAGAAACTTGTTAAATTAGCAAACGGTGTGGTGTCGTCAATAGCTATGGGGAGACACAGCCCAGCAGTGCTGCCAGAGCCTGAGAAGTTCCTTGTTAAAGGACTGTATTGGGAGCAGGGCAGTAGTGCACACACCTTTAATCTCAGCACTAGGGGGGCACAGGCAGGCGGATATCTGAGTTCGAGGCCAGCCTGGTCTAAAGAGAGAGTTCCAGGACAGCTAGGACTATATAAGGAAATCCTGTCTTGCAGGGGGAAGAAAGGAGAACTGTATTGGGTTCTCTAGAAGAACAGAATAGATGGAATGCATAGATATTAATTAAAAGAAGGTTGTTTTGGTTTTTTTGTTGTTTGGTTTGGTTGTCTGCTTGTTTTAGATTGGTTTATACAATACAATCTGAGTGGCCCAACGGTGGCTGTCCTGGTAGCTGTGCAGTCCTCAAGGTTAGATACCTTGGCAGTCCCAACCTGACACCAAAAGCTTTAAGGATTCCTGGAGAGCCACTACTAGTCCACTGGAAAAATCTGGATTCTGATATTGGTGAAAGATGCCAGAGGCAGCAATATCAACAGTGGCAGTGGCAGAAACAGAGTAAATGAACTCACCCAGTACAAAGGCAAGCAAGCTCAAAGCAAATCCCCAGGACTTCCTTATATTTGGGCCAGTACCTAGATTGCTCATATTTAAGATGAGTCTATCAATTAACCTAGTCAAGAGAATCCCTCACCAGAGTGCCTAGCAGCTTCTCTCAGATGATTCTGGATGTTGCCAAGTTGATGGTATTAACTATCACTGTCATGGGTACCTCCCCTCAGATAAAGTAGGACTCTTGACTACACGACAACAAAAAAGAGTAAGGCAAAGATAGTGGGTTATTAAGTAGAGATATGAGATAATGCTTCAGATTTAAGTATGGGGAGAGAGGGGAGCTCATGACAGTATACATGATCAAAATATATATTGCTGCTCATTTCCTTTTCCTATGTCTGCTGGACCTAATGTCATTTAGCAAATCCTAAGGAAATTTCTTGCATCTGGGCCTCAAGACATCCAATTACTGGCTTTCTCCAAATCACACATGTTCCTTCCCAGAAGTCCAAAAATTAACTAGGTTCTTTCAGAATGGAGTAGAGTGAATATACGATTTTTCATCTCTGGATATCGCTATATAATCTATGGCAATACAAAATGCAATATTTGGTCTACAATAGGTGTGCAATAAGCAATACATTATGTTAATATTAATCAAGGAGGTTCTGGGCTTTCCATTTTTATTTTAGTTTTATGTGTGTGTGTCTGCAGGCATGTGTACACTTGTGTGTACTTATTTGTGAAGGCCAGAGGTTAGTGGTGGGTGTCTTCTATTATATTCTACTTTTTTTTTTTTTTTTTTGAGATAGAGTCTCTTACTGTACCTCGACCCTGGAGTTCACTAGGCTGGCTGGCCAGAAATCCCTATGAATCCTCTTCCCTGTACTTCTCCAGCATTAGAATTAAAGACGTAGACCACTATGCCTGACTTTTTTCTAAAATATTTTTTCTTATTGAATGTCTCCCCTCCAGACCCTCCCTATAGTTTCTGCCTTGGATTCCTTTGCTTCAACTGTTGATCTGAGTGTGTGCACACAACCTGTTCAGTTGGTACCATGTTACCTGCACAGGTGTTTCGGGGCTGACTACTCAGTATTGGATAACCCACTGGTGCGGCTCCTTCCTGCGGAAGGCTCTTTCTGCTTCTCTCAGCATTCCTTAGTTGTCTGTAGTTCTTAGTCTTGGGTTGGGGCCCCTACGGGCTTCCCCCTTCCATGTTAGTTAGCATGTCTCTTGGTGCCATCCTTGTTTGGATGCTCTTTAGGCAGCCATGTGGTTGAGAACTCACCGATGGAGCTTCCCTGTCATTTCCAGGGGACAAATCTCACATCAGAGATCCTGTTCCTCTGGCTCTTACAAATCCTTCTGTCCCTTCTTCCTCGATATTCCCTGACTGTTAGGTCCAGAAGTTATGTTGTAGCTGTATCAGCTGGGGCCAGGTACCACATAATCACTTGTTCTCTGCATTTTGATCGGATGTGGTTTTCTGTCATGGTCTCCATCTATTGCAAAGAGAATTTCCTTTGGTGAGGGTGGGAGTTACACTTACTTGTGGGCATAAGGATTAATGTTTAGAATGAAGTTAGGAATTATTCTGTTTTAGTGAAGTGATGGTTGTAGGTTCTCCTCCAAGATCCCCAACCTCACTAGCCCTGGATAATTTGCTAGGTTTCCAGTACCAAGTTGAGAGGGGCTTTAAGTCCGATTACACTTGATTGGTTGCCACCAAGATATGAATGCCACTACTGTATGTACCCTTAGGGTTATCATACCATGCTGGTCATCTTCTGTAGTTCATAGGCATCATAGCTGGGTAGGACTATTGTTTGCTTCTCTCCCTTGGATGTTTGCATAACACCTTCTGGTATCAGGAAAGCTAGTCCTCAGGGAGGAGGCTTTCAGTTCAGTTCCAGCTTAGAGCCTCTGGGTGTCTGGGGTGCATTGTGTCTTCAGCAATAGAGACTTAATCTTCAACCTCTAGGAGGCAACAAAGGGTAACAAAAACACCCTATAATATTTTGGAAGTCTGGGGGCTTCTTATGCCTGGTATTGGGGGTTTGGGGAGTTTTGTTGGATAATCTATGTGTTTGGGTGGCACATTGTCATCTCAATGGGGGGGGGAGAGAGAGAGAGAGAGAGAGAGAGAGAGAGAGAGACTTATACATATACTTATATGTATTAAATGTAATTTTAGGTAAAATAAATAAATAGATGATTCCTTGTGGCTTTTTCAGATATGCTTGCTTTTATTTTCCTCCCTCTCTCTTATTCTAGATTGACCTCCCTCCCTAATTGCCCACCCCTCCCATGATCCTTTTTACTTCACTGGCTTCTGCAGTTACTTCAGGTTATATACTCACATCTGAAGATTTGTAGTTAGGAGCCACAAATAAGAACATCAGACATATATCTGAGTCTGGGTTACTTCACTCAATATGATCTTTTCTAGTTCCATCCATTTATGTACAGATTTTATGTTTCTTACAGCTGAATAGTATTCCATAGTGTGTATTACCACATTTTTATTATCCATTCATCAGTTGAAGGACATTAGATTGTTTCCATTTCCTAGCTATTGTAATGAACAGAGTTGAGCAAGTATCTGTGGGATAGGATGTCAAGACTGTTGGGCATATCCAAGAAGTGGTTATAGATGGATCATATGGTAGATTTATTTTTAGCTTTTTGAGGGTTCTCCACGTTTATTTCCAGAGTGGCTGCACCAGTTTGCAATATCACTAATAGTAAATGAGGGTTCCTTTTTCCTCATATCCTCTCTACAATTTGTTGTTAGTTGTTTTGTTGATCTTTGACATTCTGAATGGAGTAAGATGAAATCTCAAAGTTGTTTTGATTTGCATTTCCCTAATTGCTAGAGATGATGGACAGTGTGAAATATTTCTTAACCACTTTTCTTCTTTCTTTTTTGAGAACTCTCTGTTTATATCTCAAGCCTATTATTTTTTAAATGAGTCATTTTACTCTTTTTTGTTTTGTTTTTTGGTTTCTCTGTGTAGCCCTGGCTGTCCTGGCACTTGCTCTGCAGACCAGGCTGGCCTCAAACTCGGAGATCTACTTGCCTGTGCCTCCCAAGTGCTGGGATTAAAGCCATGTGCTACCACTGCCCAAGAGTTTTTTTAGTTCTTTTTTTTTTTTTTTTTTTAAGATTTATTTATTTACTATGTATACAATGTTCTGCCTGTGTGTATGCCTGCAGGCCAGAAGAGGGCACCAGATCTAATTATTGATGGTTGTGAGCCACCATGTGGTTGCTGGGAATTGAACTCAGGATCTCTGGAAGAACAGCCAGTGCTCTTAACCTCTGAGCCATCTCTCCAGCCCCCTAGTTCTTTATATATTCTGAATTTTAATACTCTGTCAGATGTATAGCTGGCAAAGATATCCTCCCATTCTATGGGGCTTCCTCTTCACTCAAATTCACTTTTTAGTTTTATGAGGTCCCACTTACCAATTGTTGGCCTTAATTCCTGGGCAAATGGAGTGCTATTTAGAAAGTCTTTCCTACAGCTATATTCTATAGGAAACTGCGTATGTTTTCTGATATATTCTGTAAGAAACTGCATATGTTTCAATATCTCCAGTTTCATAGTTAGGTCTAGGATCCATTTGGAGTTAACCTTTGTTCAAGGTGATAAAATGTGACTTACTTCCATTTTGAAGCCAAGACATTTTTAAAGTATATAAGTTGGTTTAATTCAGCAGTCCCTTCCATAATTCAGTGTCTCTCAGCAGCTATCATTCATTCATCAGCATTTAAAAAATTCAGTCAACAAAGCATCATACAGAATCCAGGAACATTTTGTATTTCCCATCTTTACGTGGCTTATTCTTTTTATATTACTTTACTCTTTCTTTAAAGACTTTATTATTTTTAAATTATTTTTTCCTACGACTGTCTGATTCCCATTTTTACTGTATCTGTTTAAAGGTTTTTTTGGTGTGGACTGCTTTACTGCGTGCCTGCTGCCTCCTCTGACCATATAATCCATGTTTTAAACCTGTAATGTGGCTTCATACATGGTACTGGCTGGTTCAAACCCACAGGCAACAGCCTGGAGCCGCATCTCTGTATGACAGGCACAAGGCCCGCCTGAGAGGTTGCAGGACTAGGAAGCTGTGTCTGGCTCTGTTTGCATGTTTGCAACCTTTTTTCTTTTTCTTAAGCTTTCTCAGGTCCTGTGTGGAAGTATGTGCCCCTACATTGGATGGCATATGTCTTTCTCTATCCCACCAGCTAGCCCCCAAATAATGATATGGAGACATATTAATTTTGAAAGCTTGACCTATAGCTTAGGCTTGTTCCTAACTAGCTCTTATAACTTAAATTAACCCATTTATATTAATCTACATTTTATCATGTGGCATCACCTCTCTTCCACCCTGTCTCAAAAAAAAAGTATCTGTTGATTGCAGTCAGTGTGGTGTTGTTATTGTTTTGTCATCTGTATTCTTAGTGATTCTTTGTGTTTCCATAGCTATAGCTTCATTTTTTTTCTTTTACCATTTTTTGGTTATGTTTATCCCTCTCTTCAGTCTGAAGTATTGCTTCCTGTATTTTACTTAGGTTGGTCTTCTTTCCTTGCAGTTTCAAGATACTTTCTTGGTTTGTTCTGTATACTTAGTGTTTTAGCTGTAATATTCTATGCGGATTTTCTTTTCTGGTCTTATCTACTTGGTGTTTTGTATGTTTCTTTTATCTGTACGGGTATGTCTTTCCTTGGTTTGTGGAAATTTCCTTTTGTGCTCTTGTTGACGATCTGGTCTGTGCCACTGACCTGGGATTCTTCTCCATAATCTAGTCCTGTGATTTGAAGGTATGGCCCTTTCATGGAATCCTGCATGTTCCTTTTTGTTGTTGTTGTTTTAATTTTTCATATTCTTTGCGTATTTAGTCTGTTTCTTCTACTTTTTCCTTGAGTCCTCGTACTCAATCTTCCGCTTTCTCCTATTCTAGTTGTCAGGTTTTCCCTTGTATTTAGTCGGATTATTGAGTTTTTCAATTCCAGTATCATTTCAACTGGAGTTCTCTTCAGTGTTTCTATCTCTTTATTGAACTAGGTTTTCAAATCCTGGATTGTCTTCCTCATTACAATCAGACTTATTTTTGTGTTTTCTTGGGCATCATTTGGGCATTTATTCTTTTTAAAAACTTTCAATATTTTATTTTTGTTTTAGGTGGGTTTTTTTTTGTTTTGTTTTGTTTTTTTGAGAAAGGATTTCTCTGTGTAGTCCTGACTGTCCAGGAACTTGCTTTGTAGACCAGGCTGGCCTCATTTCAAACTCAGAAATCTGCCTGCCTCTGCCTCCCAAGTGCTGGGATTAAAGTCATGCACCACCATATCAGGCCTCTAAGCATTTATTCTATTTCTTTTTTTTTTTTTTCTGTTTTCTTTTTTTTAAAAACGATTTTTTTAAATGATTTATTTACTATTTATACAGTGTTCTGTCTGCATGTATCCCTGCAGGCCAGAAGAGGGCACCAGATCTCATTACAGATGGTTGTTGAGCCACCGTGTGGTTGCTGGGAATTGAACTCAGGACTTTTGGAAGAGCAAGCAGTGCTCTTAATCTCTGAGCCATCTCTCCAGCTCCTTTTTTCTGTTTTCTTGAGACAGGGTTTCTCAGTATAGTCCTAGCTGTCATGGAATGCACTCTATAGATCAGGCTGGTTATGAACTCATAGAAAAACTCCTGCCTCTGCTTCCTGAGTGCTGGAATTTAAGGCATTCACCACCACTGCCAGACTTTAAGCATTTTTTTTTCTTTTTTGGTTTTTCGAGACAGCGTTGCTCTGTGTAGCTTTTGGAGCCTGTTCTGGAACTCACTCTGTAGACCAGGCTGGCCTCGAACTCACAGAGCATTTATTCTTATTATATTTAGAGCATTCTCTTTTTAAGTTCATTGAGTTGTTTTTTGTTTGTTTTATTTTTGTTTGTTTTTTTAATGTTCTTCAAACTCCTTGAGTTTTAGTTGTTTTTTTTTAAGATTTATTTATTTATTCTGTATACAGTGTTCTGTCTGCATGTGCCCCTGCAGGTCAGAAGAGGGCACCAGATATCATTATAGATGTTTGTGAGCCACCATATGGTTGCTGGGAGTTGAACTCATGACCTCTGGAAGAGCAGCCAGTGCTCTTAACCTCTGAGCCATCTCTCCAGCCCCCTCCTTGAATTCTTTGATTAAATTTATGATTATTCTTTTAAACTCTGTGGGTCCTGGGGTTCATGTAGGTGATTTTCATTGATGTGGTACTTTGAATGTAATTGGCCCCCATAAGCTCACAGGGAGTGGCACTACTGGGAGGTATGGCCTTGTTGGAGGAAGTGTGTCACTGGGAATGGGCTTTGAGGTCTCCTATAGTCAAGCTATTCCCAGTGTGGAAGACAGTTCACTTCCTGTTGCCTGTGGATCAAGATGTAGAACTTCTCTAGCACCAAGACTGTCTGCATGCCACCATGTCCCACCATGATGATAATGGACTAAACCTCTGAAACTGTAAGCCACCCCAATGAAATGTTTTCCTTTATAAGAGTTGCCATGGTCATGGCGTCTCTTCACAGCAATAGAAACCCTAAGTAAGACAATTGGAGAACATTTCTATAAGAACAGTGGACTTCGGTGGGGGGGGAGGTGGGGAGGTGCCTTGATCTTTCATATTATTTATACTTTTTTGTGATGAGATCCTGTCATGTGTACTACTTTTGTTAGTTCTCTGTTTGATATGGACACAGCAAGCTGGGACAGAACACAGGACTTGGCAGCCAGGTTGCACTTGAAGGTTGGATATGCTTTAGGTGGATTGAAATCTGGTGGACACAGGGCGCTGGGTTGGCAGGCAAGAATGGGTATTCTGGTCCAAGCCTAGAGTTTGGTGGTAGTGCCAGAAGAGCTGCTCTGACTAGGTCAGGGCACTGGATGTGGGAGCTGGACTAGATCTGGGGGCTGGAGAAGGCACATGAAAAGGAGAAGAGGACCAGGTGGACTCACCCTTCTACATGATGGTACAATAGGTGTAGGACCTGGCTGGGCAGAGAAGTTGGATATGGCCTTGAGAGGAACCTGTAGGTTGTAGGTTCGTGGCCTGTGCCTGGCTTTTTACATGGGTGCTGGGCATCCAAACTCTGGTCCTCATAGTTATGTGGCAGATACTTTGCCAAGTGAAGCATCTCCCCAGCCCTCCCTCTTTTTAAGAATGCAAACCATATAATTAATTTAGTAGTTGTGGTTTTTTTGTTTTTGTTTTTAATATTTATTTATTTATTTATACTGTATACAGTGCTCTGTCTGCATGTGTCCCTGCAGGCCAGAAGAGGGCACCAGATCTCATTACAGATGGTTGTGAGTCACCATGTGGTTGCTGGGAATTGAATCAGGACCTCTGGAAGAGCAGTTGGTGCTCTTAACCTCTGAGCCATCTCTCCAATCCCCTTGTTTTTGTTTTTAATTGTGCTTCTCCATACCAGTGTCTCTTGAAACACTTGTTGCAGTTCTCTCCCAGTGCTACCAAATTTTCTGTGGTTTTGGTTGGGGTTGTTGTTACTGGATGGGAGAGATTAGTTTGCTGTACAATCAATATCAATGCACTAGACACTGGGTTGGAAGAGAGAATTTCTTAGGTGAGGTGTTCTCAGATTTTTTTTTAAGATTTATTTATTTATGTATATAGCATGTATGACTGCAGGCCAGAAGAGGGCACCAGATCTCATTATAGATGGTTGTGAGCTACCACATGGTTGCTGGGAATTGAACTCAGGACCTCTGGAAGAGCAGTCAGTACCCTTAACCTCCGAGCCATCTCTCCAGCCCCAGATTTTTTTTTCAATCTTACTTATTTATATATGAGTGCTCTGCATGTATACCTGCATGCCAGAAGAGGGAGTCAGATCCTATTACAGATGGTTGTGAGCCACCAGGTGGTTGCTGGGAATTGAACTCAGGCCCTCTGGAAGAGCAGCCACTGCTCTTAATCCCTGAGCCATCTCTCCAGCCCCATGTTCTCAGATTTTATTGTATGTAGATTCCCCTGAACAACTTGGCTACATTAGAACTTTTGGCGCTCCAGCCTTAGAGACTCCACTCCAACAGTTGCAAACTTTAGCTCAGGAACCTGCATTTTAGTAAACATCTGATATTTCTGTCGTGTAACAGTACATTGAGAAGAAACCTGACAGACAAGAAAAGTGTCCTCACCAAACACAGAGCCTGTCAACTCCCTATGCTTGCTTTCCCTAGCTTCCAAAACTGTAAGAAATAAGTCTGCATAAATCAATCCACCAATAATCACACAGACAGACATCTGAAACGACTTTCGGATGACTTTAAATAAGTCTTTAAAAAAAAACAAAACAAAACCATAGTTTGAGAAAGTAGGCCGCAATGAATGAAAACTTTAGATGTATTTCTGCCAAAATCTCTACCCCTACAGTAAAGAGGCCAATCGGACAGTAAACCAGCTAAGATAAATCAAACCAAGCTGGATGTGGTGGCAGCCTGCAATGCGAGCAATTTGAGAGTCTGAGACTTGATGATGGTCATGAATTTGAAAGCTTTGAAACTAGCCTGTACTACAATTTAGTCTCAAAACAGACACAGAAATACACACACACACACACACACACACACACAGAGAGAGAGAGAGAGAGAGAGAGAGAGAGACAGAGAGACAGAGAGACAGAGAGAGAGAGAGAGATTAAACCACCAAATCGAAACACCCTTTCATAGTTTTCATGATAAATTTGGAGTAAAATCTCTTTGTGAGGAAGAACACCCAGAAATCTTTAGAGACGCAAACAAGCCAAACCCGAGTCCATTCATTGCTCACTGGGAAGTAATGCACTTGCCAGTGACTTAGGAAGACTGGAACTTCAACAAATACATGACATCATATAGCAGTAATCACGCCACGACAATCGTTACTTGGTAACCATTGTTCTTTAAACTACTAGAGTATAGAAAAGAATCATCCTAATTATTTTGACAAGGAAAATTAAATAGCATGGGCAAATAATTAAAACAGAGAAAGAATGTGAAGCTGTGTCTGAAGCCATAGAGCACTGAGGGGGGAAAAGGGCAAAATTAAAGCTTTTTCTTCACTAGGAATGATAAGATTGAATCCCGGCAAACATTGGAAAACCACACTCCCAAAAGGTTGGAAGAACTAGAAAGGCAAATTGATAGCTCAGTTCTATGGAAAGCACAGAGTTAAAAGATAGCAGCAAAGTTAAGAGAGCATGTTGTAAACCCACTTTCTCTGCTTTTGTGTTTTTAAGACATTGTACCTGATTTTAAAAGTGTATAAACTGAGTAATGCAATATCTCATGTTAGTGGGAGAGTAAGTACTAAGCCACAATAACATTTCTGCATAACCCTTTTCCTAATCAGAACTACTAATTGTATATTTGCCATACAAAAAGTGCTACCCAAAACCACTTTTCTAGAATGTAGGTATTTATTCGAGATCTACAGTATTTTGTTTATCTTTCATTTATTACTCAAGCTGTACTGTTCAAATGGTACTATCTGTGGATAGTCAAGACTGCTTGCAAAAAAAAAAAAATGTATCAAGCTGTCTAACCTTACTTTAGCCTCATTAGCAAGTTTCAAGGCGTAGACAAAAGAGTAACCAACCGCCCTGGGATTCTTCTGAGACCTTCTTAAATGCCCTTCCAGGTGGTTTTGTAAATGGGGAAATAGCTGAGAAGGATTGGATAAGAATAACAAAGATGGGAATTCTTTAGAAACCACAGTTGAAATGTTCTCTCCTGGAACAACAGATTGATCGATGAGGCATAGAACAAGGCCAGATGCTGGGGTTCCAGGATACATTTGACTTCCCATCTTTTATAACCTGGAGCAGCTTTGGCTGTAAGTAGGTCACTTGCTTGTTCTCATTTACCTGATTCTAGGAAAATGCCCTTGGAAGCTTTGGAAAATAACATGTATCAGCGGTTTGCATTTTAAACATTAAGCTTACAAAACCCCTAGCCCCCTACCCTACCCAAATACAGCCTTGTCTCTATTAGGTGGTATAACTTTTAGTCTTGAAGCATATGTGAAACAAGTTGAAATGGACAAGAAGACTTAGAGATATTAGATTTTATAAACGGAAGTTCTTTCAATCTGCATCTTTTCTGTTCATGTCTATAATTCAGCATGCTCACCAATAGTATAGTACTCAACTCACAAAACTGTATGTGGAATCTGCATTCTCCTTTCAGATGTGAACTCTGAAAAACTAGGTGCCTAGGGCATAGAAATGGTTTTAAAATGTTTTCCTTACTGGTTTTCAAATTTGATCTATCTAATTGGCTTCTCAGGTTCCATTCCTGAGGACTTATCCTATGATGGGGCAAGATGGAAAGGATAGGTCAGAGATAAGATGTGGATGGATTGTTTTACTGATCATAGTATTATGCTGACTCATCAGGATGGATCAATCCATGGTAACTCTATTGGAGATTAGTCATACCAGGGCTAGTCTTGATAGCTACAGAATTTAAGAACATAAGATTTATAGCCCTAGGTTTGAACTTATATCAGGGTGACTTTGGACTTATACTCACTGTTAGTATTCTGACCTGCCCCTTGGTGCTGCCCTGTGTCCTAACATAAAAGCCTCATTCTAAGGAAAAACTCCTCCCCTTCCTCTCTCTCCTCCGCTTTTTCCTCCCATGAGGTGTGCACCCTTGAGCACTCTCTCTCTATCTTCTTCTCTCTCTTTCTCACTCTCTCTCTCTTTCCTATCTTTCTCTTCATCTCTCTATTATAATAAACTCTCCATGAGGATGCAGCGTCTGGGTTGTGAATTACTGGCCGCCGTTGCCTCCTCTGCTATGCTCGCACGCCATGCATCCGCCGAGCTCCACCCCACCCTCCCCACCCCTGCCCCCAACCCGCATTTGCCCAGCTTGTTTCCAGGCACAATACTGTATACATTATAAATAAATCGATCTTTTTAAAAAATGCAATTTTTTAAAAAGTCAGTGACTGGCATTTAGCAAGTGACTAAAATTCATGCTGGTGCCATATCATAGATGATATTTTCATTATATGATGAAGTTAATATTTCCTCACTCTCAGAAGTTTATAAGGAAAGTAATTTTTTTGTTGTTGTTTTGTTTTGTTTTTCGAGACAGGGTCTCTCTGTGTAACTTTGTGCCTTTCCTGGAACTCATTCGGTAGCCCAGACTGGCCTCAAACTCACAAAGATCTGTCTGGCTCTGCCTCCCAAGTGCTGGGATTAAAGGCATGCACCACCACCGCCTGGCAGAAAGTAATTTTACACATCTCTTTTGACTTACAAGTGGACATAACCCCTTACACTTTTCAACTGTGCCATCCTGTCTGAAACATTAACCTCTGATTTATTCCTACAACCCCTTAGTTCACTCATTTTCAATTTCAATATTCCCCTCTTCCCGAGTCTCACTGATTTTGTATACTATTTATAATAGTTATATAAAAACCTATAAAATTTGATCTCCATGACCGTAAGATACAGTTTAAAACGTTAAACTGGGTGTGGGAGATCACTGCTGTGACTCAGTGAGCTGAGGCAGGAGGATTTTCAGGAGTTTGAGGCCAGTCTGACCTACATACTGAATTCTAGGCTAACTTGGGCTACAGAGAGAGACTTGTCTCAACAAACAAACAACAACAACAACAACAACAACAAAACCCTAAAATTAATTAATTGAAAAGCTGATCAATCCATGAGAATAACTGGATATTTCTCGGTCCATTGTCAGTGCTAGCTCTGGTTATCAATAGCTTTTTGTTGTTTGTATAGCCTTGCTTTCACAGAGTTCTTAAGACACAAATATAAGAATATGAAGTCTTCATTGAGGTGTTGATTTATTATTTTTTAAGCCGAGGTTTTTTTCTCTGATCAACATTGACTATTCGCTTAGGGAAAAGTTACGTAAGTTGTACAAAAGGAAGAAATTAGTTTGGCAGATCAGAGTATGATGCTAAACTAAATGATGTTTTAGAAGGGCATGTCATCTTTTTTCTGCCAGCCACAGCCTACTTTTTACCTTCAGTGATAACATGAATTGTTACTCACATAAGATTTAATGCACTGAGGCTCAACACATTTACTAAAATATTAATTTGTAGATATGGCATAGGCATCTACTTTCACCTTCATATGTGTTTGCACAGGTGTAGAAGCTAGAGGTCAACACGGTGTCTTCTCTCACTCTCCACCATTTTTTGAGAAAGGATCTTTTCCCTGAGCCCAGAATCACTGATTGGCTAGCTTGGCCGACTAGTGAGCTGAGCTCCAGGAATCTCCTTATCTCCACCTCCCCAGCCCTGAGGTTACAGGTGCTGACTGCCTTTGCGCACAGTTTTTACTTGCAGTCTGGGGATTTGAACTCTGAGCCTCATGGTTTCATTGCAAGCACTTTACCTACGGATGAATACACTCAAAATTTAAGATGCTTTCCTGGTAAGAGAGGGAGAGAGGGAGGGAGGGAGGGAGGGAGAGAGAGAGAGAGAGAGAGAGAGAGAGAGAGAGAGAGAGAGAGAG
>CABHPR010136334.1:18170-28701 GCA_902168415.1 Peromyscus melanophrys
TCTCCTCTCCTCTCCTCTCCTCTCCCCTCCCCTCCCCTCCCCTCCCTTCCTCTCCTCTCCTCTTCTCTTTTCTTCATAAGGATACAGAGGGAAAGTGGCCATTTGTGAGTCCTCAATGGGAACCAAATCAGCTGGCATCTTTTTTTTTTCCCTGAACTTATCTCTGAGCTATATCTGTCAGCTGTCATCTTGGAGGGAGGTAATTAAGCCACTCATTTATCCTTTAGCATTTTTCTATGGCATCTTAAGCACATTAAGACAATTGTCAGAATATTTACAAAGAAACACATGGCACAATATATCATGTCTCTGTTCCTAATTCAATTGGTACTTCCCTTATAATTCCACCTGAACATGATTAAATAGAGTAAATAGAGTCAATAGATTACATTTACTTAAATGCTAAGACAGGAGAGAGAGAGAGAGAGAGAGAGAGAGAGAGAGAGAAGAAGAAGAAGAAGAAGAAGAAGAAGAAGAAGAAGAAGAAGAAGAAGAAGAAGAAGAAGAAGAAGAAGAAAGGAGAGGAGAGGAGAAGAGAGAGATGAAGGGAGGGGGATAAAGGGAGGGAGAAAGAGAAAGAGAGAGAGGAAGGGAGGAAGGAATGAAGAAAGAGAGAGAGAGAGACAGAGAGACAGAGAGAGACAGAGAGAGAGGGAGGGAGGGAGGGAGGGAGGAAGGAAGGGAAGAAGGAAGGAAGGAAGGAAGGAAGGAAGGAAGGAAGGAAGGAAGGAAGGAAGGAAGGAAAGAAAGAAAGAGAAAGAAAGGGAAAAATCAATTCTTCCCAAACTAGACTGATAGAGATCCAAATACTATTTTGGGGTGTGTGTGTGTCTGTCTGTCTGTCTGTCTGTCTGTCTGTCTGTCTGTCTGTGAGTGTGGGTGTGTAGAGGAAGGAGAAATTTCTTATGTCCCAGGTTGGTCTTCAACTTGCTATGTAGTCCAGATGACCTTGAACTTCCAGTCTTCCTGTTTCTACCTCCTGAAAACTGAGACTGGTAACCAGCATGCTCTGCCACGCCTGGTGGTGGGGACCAAGCCCAGGGTTCCTTGTATGACAGTCAAATGCTCTACTATCTGAGCTACACTGCCAGCTCCATTTTCTGTCTTGTTCTAATGTTTTGCATTTTATTTATTAATTGTGAGTGTAAGTGTGTGCAGAGGGCATATGTGTGCCATGGCACATACGTGGAGGTCAAAAGACAACTTACAGGAGTCAATTCTCTCTTTCCGACATCATGGTCCTTGGAATCAAACTCAGGTTGTCAGCCCTGGTGAAAAGTGCCTGAGCCCACTTGAGCTATCTCGCCTGCCCTGTTTGTTCTGAGACAGGGTCTCACTATGTAGTCCTGCCTGACTGGGAATGTGTTACATAGCTCAGACTGGCCTTGGACTTTCTGTGGTTCTCCTACCTCTGCCTTCTTAGTGTTAGGAATATCAGTGTGTATCATCATGGCTCAGATATCCATCCATCTATACTTACATACATACATACATACATACATACATACATACATACATACATACAGTGACATATTTATTTAGAATGTGTGTGTGATAGGGGAGTGCACACAGGCCATAGTTTGTATGTAGAGGTCAAGGGACAGCTTGAGGGAGTTGGTCTTCTCCTTACACCATGTGGATCCCAGTGATGAAACTTGGGTTGTCAGGCTTGGCAGCATGTGCTTTTACCTACTGAGCCATCTTGCCAGCCATCAAATATATATTTTGATATGTTCATTTTGAATTAATTTACCACTTGGTTGATCTTCAGTCCCCTTGATGAATTTGCTCAGTGTTTCACTGTAAATAAGTGTTAAGTGAGCTAGGTCCCATTTGGGGTCTGTTGTTTTTACTTTTTTGTTTTGTTTTGTTTTGTTTTTTGAGACAAGGTTTCTCTGTGTAGCTTTGGAGCCTGTCCCGGAACTCACTGTGTAAACCAGGCTGGCCTCGAACTCACAGAGATCCGCCTGCCTCTGCCTCCCGAGTGCTGGGATTAAAGGCATTTGCTGCCACCACTCAGCTTGTTTTTACTTTTTATGTCTGAGAAACTTGAATCAGAGAGAAAATATGGTTAGGAGCCCACCGTCCATTTCATTCACATATAGCCCATTGAAATATAATAAATGAGGATCATCTTGAATACTTATAGTCAACATGAAGGAACATAAAGAAATTTGCTCATCTTCTGCAGATAGTAGTTTTAAATAAATTTATTATCTGGTAATGTTTGTTACAGGCTGGCCTAAATTCACTTTTTAGCCAAGGATGCCCATGAACTCGTGTGTCAGCCTCCCCAGGCTTACAAGTATACACACCACCATGTTTAGTTTACAACACAAGCAATTCTTGCCCATGGTGAATTGAAGAGAAAGATAGTAAAACTATACTGAAAGTATCGTTTACCGGCAATACACCCTTCTAACTGGAGCAGTACGCCCTTCTAACTGGAGCAGTACACCCTTCTAACTGGAGCAGTACACCCTTCTAACTGGAGCAGCACACCCTTCTAACTGGAGCAGTACACCCTTCTAACTGGAGCTGGTTTGCACTGGAACCTGGCTCTTGAACCTTATCTCAAGTGGCATGACGACTGTAGAACACAGCAGTGAGCTTTGACACTTAGGCAATCAGTCTTGTGTTGTATTCTCTGCTTTCCATCAGGGAGACAATTTTCTTACCCAACCAACCTTTTCATCCCCTCTGCTTCATTTTTTTCTCTACCTAACAGATTTTACATGTGTGAGCTGGGGGACGGCGGTGGTGCATGCCTTTAAACCTAGCACTCAGGAGGCAGAGGCAGGCAGATCTCTGTGAGTTCGAGGCCAACCTGGTCTACAGATCGAGATCCAGGACAGGCACCAAAACTACACAGGGTTTCCTGTCTCAAAAAAAAAAAAACAGGAAAAAAAAAACAGTATATGTGTGAGCTGGGATTGATCAACTCAGTGGAATTTGAGGACGCCGCTGATCTTCAAGGGTAATGCCTTTCTTTGTCTGTTCTGTCCTGGAGCCTGCACTTCCTTTCTTGCTCTGTGGTGTCCCTCCAGGTCATACTTCACCTTTGCCACTGTTGTCCAGAGGACACAAATGACCTGCTGACTCACTTGGAAACAGAAAGGTCACTGCTGATCCCAGCTGCAGACTGAGACACTAGTCACTATAGGTTTTTCCATGTTAAGAGTTATTAAGCCTTTGCACTGTTGCAAGCTAATTGGGACAAATGTGAAATTAAACCTATGACTTGTCTACTTCCATATTACAGATTTTTTTAAATTTTTATTTATTTTTTATTTTTTTATTTTTTTTTATTTATTATCAGGGTCAGGCCGGCCTCAAACTTGAGGTGATCCTCCTATCTTAGTGTCCCCCAAACTGGGATTTTAGACATGTGCCTCCATACTTGGCTTCATCGAAAGGGAAATTAAAGAAGTAGAAAGTAACTTCATCAATACATTAGATTAAAAGAGAAGAGTTGGTCTCTTGAATTTTTTTTATTTATTTTTTTTTATTTTTTTATTTTTTTTTGGTTTTTTCGAGACAGGGTTTCTCTGTGTAGCTTTGCGCCTTTCCTGGAGCTCACTTGGTAGCCTAGGCTGGCCTCGAACTCACAGAGATCCGCCTGGCTCTGCCTCCCGAGTGCTGGGATTAAAGGCGTGCGCCACCAACGCCCGGCTGGACTCTTGAATTAAAAAAAAAAAATAGACTTCTATATTCTGGAGAAGTTTGGTAATTTTTATTGCAGCAGCAAGAAGCAGCTATAAATTTGGTTTGTAATTAATAAATGTATGTACCCCCTTCCCCACTTCAGAAACAGAGTATCAGCTAAGTCTGTCAATTAACAAATCCTTTAGGAAACAAATGATGGAAATAGTAATTAAGAAAACATCCTACACTGATTGTATGAAGAAAAGATTATGTAACATGGCTTGATCATGTAAAGAGACATAGGGATGGTTTTATTTCAGGACAATATTTTATCCAGCTGATAAGTTATATTTATATGCTTAAGTTTTGTATTTGAAAAGAATATAATTTTTCACTGGGCAGTGATGACACATACCTTTAATCCCAGCACTCAAGAGCTTGAGAGGCAGATCCAGATGGATCTCTGTGAGTTCAGAGGTCAACCTAGTCTACAGAGTGAGTTCCAGGACAGCCAGGGCAACACAGAGAAACCCTGTCTCAAAACAAACAAACAAACAAACAAACAAACAAAAAGAATATAGTTTTTCAGTCATTGAGTATACTGATCTGAGGGTTCATCGTGGTGGCACACACCTTTAATCCTAGCACTTAGGAGACAGAGGCAGGCAGATCTCTGTGAGTTCCAGGACAGCTAAAAGAGTACATAGAGAGAGCCTGTCTCAAAAAACAAATATACAAACAAAAAACAACAAAAAACTGATCTGAGCATTGATCTGATATGTAAAAACTGGTAGGCATTGGGAGACATATACAAATCCAGACATGTACACAATTCATGTTTTCATTAGGAAACTTTAAGAAATACGAACAGCTTCATTAAATGAAAACTAAAAGTGAGTAACTATCAGAGATTAAGCTAGACAGTTAGAATGCGCTTTTGATTCTAAATGTCACTGTACCTTCTGAATGAGGCTGGTTGTTGCAGGGCTCACGCTGGTTTGCTCTTGGCACACTTCAGCTGGGACTAGCATCCTTCTAGTTTGTGGGAGACAGACACCAGAAGCTATCTAGTCCATAAGGGAGGTAACACTGAATGGGACTCTCATTTAGAACTTTGAATAAATGGGAAAATAGGTTGTGGGCATTCTTGTTCATGTCACAATGTTGGACATTATTGTGACTTAAGAGAAGCATGTGAATGTGATTGGACTGTCCCTAAAATACCAAAATAGGATTCCACAGGCAAAAGCAGCTCACTTAAGTTCTTAACTGAGGCAACTGTATGCTGTAAAACTGTTTTAATAAAAGACACAAAACTATCTTCAAAGCTGGGCAGTGGTGGTGCATGCCTTTAATCTAGCATCCACGAGGCAGAGGCAGGTAGATCTCTGAGTTTGAGACCAGCTTGGTCTACAGAGTGCGTTCCAGGACAGCCCTGGCTCAAAAACAACAAACAAACAAACAAAACCCGAAAGCCAACCAATCAAACAAAAAAAACTATCTTCACGATGTTTTTATTCGGATAGCTTAATTCTTGTTATTTTTATTTCTCATCAACCATCATGTATTTGTTGATAGTAATTCATCATTCAGCATGTATTGAAGTAGCTTATCAATATCAAACCAGGGTGTTAGGGTGGCAGCAAAGAGTACATTTAAAAACAATACCTGCATTCAGTGACATATTCTTTGATGTGCCAGATTTGCATCTCTCTTCCCTCCCTCCTTCCTTCCCTCCCTCCCCCTCTGTCTCTCTTTATCTCCCCTCCCTCTCCTTCTTTCCCCACAACCCTATGAGATGGGTACTATTATTACCCCACTTTAAGATGAGGATGCTGGAACACAGAAAGATTAACTGTCAAATATCTCACAACTGGTAAATAGTACTGCAGAATTCCAAACACTGGCTCCAAAATTGTGCTTTTAAACCTTCATGCTAATTAGACCCCCAAGGAGCTTTCAATCTGAGTATATGTAAGACATACTTTCCTTTTCAGGGTGGGACAGTGGGGAATGTTGTGCTGGCTAGTTTTATGTCAACTCAACACAAGCTAGAGTCATTTGGGAAGAGGAAACCTCAACTGAGAAAATGCACCCACCAGAGTGGCCTGTGGGCAAGCCTGTGTGGCATTTTCTTGATTGATGATTGATGTGGGAAGGCATAGCTCACTGAGGGTGGTGCCACCCATGTGCTGGTGGTCCTGGGTGCTTTTAGAGAGCAGGCTGAGCAGGCCATGAGGAGCAGGCCAGTAAGCAGCACCCTTCCATGATCTGTGCTTCAGTTTCTCTCTCTGACTTCATCTTAGTTCCTGCCTTGACTTCCCTTCATTATGGACTGTGATTGGGACATAATGTAAGGTGAAACTCCTTCCTCCTCAAGTTGCTTTTGGTCATTGTGTTTACCACAGCAACAGAAACCCTAACAGAAATGGTGAGTAAGGAACCAAATCTGAGTCCGGTTAAGCAGTCCCCATAAGCCAACAGCAAGAGTATCTGACTTTGATGTGGAATGCATGCACAGTGGAGTTTTATTTGGACATAAAAACAAAATGATGTCAGTTGCAGGGAAATGGATGCTGCTTGTGATCAGCATGTCAAGTGAAATAAGGCAGACTCAGCAGACACATAACATGGTATCTCTCATATTCAGAGTCTGGATTAAAAAAGAAAAAGAAAAAAAAGACATGCAAGTAAAAGGGTGTTATGGCTTAAACGTGAATTATCTCCATAGGCTCATGTTTTGGTTCTTGGTTCCCAGGCCGTGGCACTATTTTGAAGGTGGTGGAACCCTTAGGCGGAAGAGCTTTTCTGGTGGAAGTGGGTCCCTAGAGCTGGTCCTTAGAAGAAGCTGTTGTATCCAGGCTAGTTCTCTGCTTCCTGGTCACCACCATGTCAGGAGTGTTTGCCCTCACTGCCAAAATCGCCATTGTGTCTTCCCCACTGATGGACTGAAACTGTGAACCCAGTAAACCTTTTCTCCCTCAAGTTGTTTCTGTCAGGCATTTGGTCACAGCAATGCAGAAGTTTCTGATACAATCGGGAAGCAGACAGGGACGGAAGAGAGGATGATGCGGTGTATGAATATAATCAAAGTATACATTGTATACATGTATAAAAAATAATGAAACTCTATTTTATGGGCTCAAAAGCACTTGCTGCCAAGCCAGTACTCGATCTGAGTTCGAGCCCTAGAACCTACAATGGTAGGAAAAACTGACACTCATATGCCATACTCACACACACACACACACACACACACACACACACACACACACACACACACACACTCAAAATTTTTAAAGTATTTTGTACAATAAACACACTACTAGTAATAGTAACTAACTCAAGAATGCTTTGGAAGGACTAGAGAGATGGCTCAGTTGGTAAGAAAAGCACTTGATGCTCTTCAAGAGGAGCCAGGTTCAGTTCCCAGCACCCACATGGTGGTTCTCAAGATCTGTAATTCCAGTGCCAGGGGTTGTGATACCACCACCTTCTGGCCTCCACCCAAACCAGGCATGTACACGGTCTACATAAATACATTCAGGCAAACACTCACACACATAAAATAAAAGTTAAAATAAATAAAGAAAAGGAAATGCTTTAGTTTGCTTGAAAGAGAATGGAGTCATGGAGAAGTATGACATGAAGCATGAAGTTGGAAATATTTGCCAACAAATGGCAAATCCAATTTAATTTAATGTCCATGGCTGCAGTGTGCATTCTGCTGCTTCCTTCTTTCAGATAGATCCTCCGATTAGTAAATACAATAATTCAGATGGCAAGTCCTCTCGTTTCTTCCTCTCCTGGTGGAAGTGTATTTGTAAGAAGCCTGCATTCACTACTGAGGTTTGCATCTGTCTGGGCATGTCTGGTGGACTAACAGGATGAGTCTGCTGGGAGGTGCTTGCAGGATACTGAAAACCTTAGAAAATTCCTTCAGGCAGAAAATTGCAGAAATGATAATAAAGACTCAGCTGTTAGAGGAGATGGATGATTTTAGCACGTGTGATAGTGAAGCAGTACAGGGCCACATTGTAAGAAATATGTGAGAGCTATTTAAGTCGCTCATACCCCTAGGTCCACCCAATAGTATTAGACAATCAATCATTATTGTAATCAGTTCATTATTCTTGCAAGACAATGTTCACACCCATAGAGTCTTTGTAGAAACAAGGAATCTTTAGAAGCCGTGCATACTCTTTCATGACCTCACACATTTCTGAATGTTATCAGCAGATGTCAGTTAGTAGTTATTTTCTCTCTCGTCCTTAACATTTATTTATTGATTGTGTGTGTGTGTGTGTGTGTGTGTGTGTGTGTGTGTGTGTGTGTGCGCGCGCGTGTGTGTGTCATGGTATGCATGTCAAGGTCAGAGGTCAGCTTGCAGGAGTTGGTTCTCTCCTTTCACCATGTGGACTCCAGGGATTGAACTCAGGTCTTCGGGCCTGGTGGAGCGTGTAGTAGAACTTTCTCGTCAGGACCGCCAGCCCACAAATAAGGACACAGAGACTTATTATTAATTATGAAAGCTCAGCCTTTGCTGGGGCTTGTTACCAACTAGCTCTTATAACTTGAGTTAACTCATATTTTTTAATCTATGTTCTGCCATGTGGCTCCTACCTCATCACCATACTTTGAGTCCTGCTTCCCTTGCATCTCACTGGCAAATCCACCTTTCTTCTTCCCAGAGTCCTTTCTGCCTGGAAGTTCTGACTATTCTCTCCTGCCTAGCTATTGGCTGTTCAGCTCTTTATTACACCAATCACAGCAATCCATCTTCACACAGTGTACAAATCCCACAGCAGGAGTGCCTTTCCCTCCTGAGTCATCTCACAGGCCTTTTCTTCTTCTTGTGCTGGATTTACTGCCTGGTCCTGGGTGAAAACTAGACTTCTATATCCAGCTACTGAGTAAGTTGGCACTACAGGCACATCTCACAGGACCAGCTATATTGCTATTGCTTTTTACTATATCCCCATTTTATATTTTTTTCCTAATTTTAATGGAGTCAGTGAGAAAATAGAAAATATTTTTTCTTTTTTATTTCTCTCTTTTTTTTATTTCTCTCTCTTTTTTTATTTCTCTTTTTGTTTTTTGAGACAGATGTTCTCTGCATATCCCTGGCTGGCCTCAAACTCAGAGATCCGCCTGCCTCTGCCTCCTGAGGGCTGGGATTAAAAGCATGTGCCACCACGGTCTGGCTCTTTCTTTTTTTCTTCCTTTGTTTAGAAATTAATTTTCAAAATATTCAAATGTTTTAGTACATTTCCCTAAACAGAAAGAAAAGGGTAAAACTGATGTCACAAGGTGAGGAAAGTGCTTGCTACCAATGAGCATTGTGCTTTTGTGTTCTTACAGAAGTGAACTCCCAAAGCGATCTGGATTGCCACAGAATCAGTTGCTTGCTAGGGATGACATTTGCTTACTTCCCTATTGGATGTTGGCTAGATCACTGGTATTTCCTCTACTCATCCTTCCTAACTTGTGCTAGTTAGATTGTTGTCAACTTGACACAAGCTAGGTTCATCTGAGAAGAGTGGCCCTCAGCTGAGAAAATGTGTTGGATTTGGCTTGTAGGCAGGTCTGTGGGGTAATGACTTGATTAAAGATGGGTGTGGGAGAACTAGCCCCGTGGATAGTGCCACTCCTGGGCAGGTGGTCCTGGATTGTATTAGAAAGCAGGTTGACAGCCAGGTGGTGGTGGCAGTGGTGGTGCACATCTTTGATCCCAGCACTAGGGAGGCAGAGACAGGCAGATCTCTGTGAGTTCAAGGCCAGCCTGGTCTACAGAGTGAGTTCCAGGACAGCCAGGGCTACACAGAGAAACCATCCCTCAAAAAAACCAACCAACCAAAAAACCAAAAAACCAAAAAACCAAAAAAAAACCAAAAACCAACCAAACAACAACAACAAAAAAACCAACCAAACAAACATCAAAACCAAAACAAAAAGAAAGAAATCAGGTTGCCCAAACCATGAAGAGCAAGTCAGTAAGCAGCATCCCTCCATGGCCTGGGTGTCAGTTTCTGCCCTGACTTGCCTCAGTGATGGACTATGATCTGAGATGTATAAGCCAAATAAATCCTTTCTTCCCCAAGCTGCTTTAGTCATGTTGTTTACCACAGCAATAGAAAGTGAACCAGGACACTACCTAAGCAAATAACGTTCTCCCCCAGTCTCTGGGTAAGCCAAGATTCCAAGAAGACGAGAAAGTCCTCTTTCCTAGTTGATTCCTTGGCCCTGTTACCTCTCTGACACCTGCTAACCTCTCAGCAAGTGCCAGACAACTGTGCTGACTTAATGACCACAGCTGAGGAATGACTGTTACACACCCAGTCAGCGTTCTCTGCTTCAGGACCAAGGTTTAGGTGATGTTACAGAGCCCAGAGTCTTCCTACACCTTCTTGAGTTGTAAGAAGGATGGAACATGTAAGAAGAGAGAGCTCATTTTTATTCTGTGGGCCAGATTTAACCAGTGGTTACTAAAACTCGAGATATTTCCATGGTGATAAATAGATGTCATTGACTCCTTTAATCCTGGTTTATAATGTTCTATCACATGGAAACATCACATTCTGATTTGTAGATATCTTCTTACACTATGTATTTTTTTAATTTATTATATGTGTGTGTGCCAGAGAGCACATGTAGCAGTCAGAGGACAACTTGTAGAGGTTGTTTTTTGTTTTTGTTTTTTCCTTTCACCATGAAGGTTCCAGGGACTGAATTTAGGTTATCAGGCTTGGTGGCAAGTGTTTCTGGAGTCATCTCACCAGCCCTATACAAATTAAAAAAAAAAAGGTTTATTTATTTTGATATGTACAAGTGTTTTGCCTACACACACACACACACACACACACACACACACACACACACACACACA
>CABHPR010136335.1:0-11970 GCA_902168415.1 Peromyscus melanophrys
TCACAAAGGAAGCACATCTAGCACACAGAAACACGCTGAGTCTAGCTTCTATGACTCATCTCATTAACCTGCTGCCATTCATGTCTGCAGTACCACAGGCCTCTGCTAAAGTTTGGACTTCTTGAGGAAACCCTTTAACTACACTACTTAAAATTACACCTGATCCCCTTGCTCAGTTCATGCAGATACTCCTTCCCTTCCTTCTTCTTCATAGCAGCATTCATTATCATGGAGACAGGTCATCCATGAAGATGAAGGTTTCTAACCATTTTAGACGTTCTAGTGTGTCATAACTGTACAAAAATGGTTATAAAATGAATACATATGTATAAAGTATTCACTGGAGAACCTACCACACTTTGTCCTAACTTGGTTGTCGTCACTGACTGCTCCCATTCTACCTCTCCTCCTCCTGTTTTTCCCGAGAGAGTGCATAAGACCCATAGTCAACAATCAAGCCAAAATCTGGGTGTCGCCATCAGTCTCTACTTTCCCCTAGACTGGCAGGTGGGTCTTTGAGTCTATCCTACAACAGACCCTGGCTATCCTCCTCCAGTTCCTCTGTCTCCCTTCATTTCTCACACGCTTCTATCAGATTTTGGTCCTTTGTACTTGCCTCAACCAAGAAAAGTCATATGTCTTCTGACATAAGAATAAACTTGTATTATTTCGTACTGAGGCTACTCAATGTCTTCCCATTGTTCACAGGATGAATCATATACTGATTACCACAAGCCACAGGATGTATTACCTGACTCCCATTTGTCCTCATCCTTCACCACACTCCACAGTGGAATTAAATATGCTATCAAACTCTATCTCTACTGGCCTGTCTTCTGAGTTTCTGGAAAGAACAAAATTCTGTCAAGATGTTAGATTGATAGCCTGCTCCCTCTGTCTGGAGTACCCATTGCTCTTAAGTACCAGGTACATTCTCGTCCACTGGACAACAGTTTCCTAAATGTGTCCTTTATAGAAGTTCTTCCTGTATGACTCTAATTAACTTCCACTTCCCCTAAGCACTCTCTCTCATTGATTGTTGCCACAATTTTTATAATTTTAGTGGTTTACTTGCTATCTATTAAAAAAGAAGCTCCAATAAGAAGAGTCTTTGTCTCTTAGTATTCATCTAGCATATAGGAACTGTTACGCAATAAACATCATTCTTCTTCACCTTGACTTTGCATGCTCACCTCTGTAATTAGAAGGCCTAACACTGAAGAGCAAGGTTTCAAATATTGAATGATGCATGAGAAAACTATAATTTTTCACTGATCTATGAGTACTATCCAGATAACTTTTCGCTGATATTTTTTATAGTAAGTGGACTAAGAGAAAAATGCAGAATTCATTGGATTGACATTTATAGTGTACATCAAGTGCTAGGGAAAGTGTATTGCAAGTTGGCTTGGCAGTACATTGAGAGTTATCATTTTTCAATGATTTGGTTGAAAGATATCTGGTGATTTTCCCAACTTTATCTTTGCTTTAAACATGCAGAAATGTGGGTTGGAAAGTAGCCTCATTAGCAAATTTAGTATAACATTTTAATATATATTCCTTTAGTACTGCAAATGTTTGTTGGTAGAGCCCATTATTAAGTATTGAACTAGTGATGGAACAATAATAGAATTCAGTGGGGTCTCTTATATAGAACGTAATACATGTTATCCAAATCTCTATCAACTGCCATTATAATGTCTTGATATTAATATATTATATGAATATACATACAGTATATATATATATATATAATTATATAATAGAACTATAGGGATAAAACACAGAGAATAAATAAATTGATATTTAAGAGGTAATAATAATTTGAAAGGCTGAATAGTTAAAAAAAACTTAACTCGGCCGGGCGTTGGTGGCGCACACCTTTAATCCCAGCACTCGGGAGGCAGAGGCAGGCAGATCTCTGTGAGTTCAAGGCCAGCCTGGGCTACCAAGTGAGCTCCAGGAAAGGCGCAAAGCTACACAGAGAAACCCTGTCTCGAAAAACCAAAAAAAAAAAACTTAACTCAGATAAATATGAGGTTCTTTTGAGTCCAAAATAGAAGTAACACCAAAACAAGGCTACTAGTGAGCCCTGTCTCAAAAAAAAAATAAAACAAACATCCTTATTTCAGAATAGCTAACATAGAAGCTCATCCTAAATGGATGAATCTCCTATAGTAGCTACAAGAGAGCAAAATCAGGCATGAAGGCAACAGAATACACTCAGATCATTTTGTTTGGAAGTGTGCTTCACACTGTGAGAAACCACTCAGAGGAGACAGATAAGAAGACAGTGATGATCTGAGTGCCAGAGTTTAAGGAACTGCTAAAGGCAATACACTATGCAAGAATTTGCCAGACACCAGTGGGTGGAGTGTCCAAAGACGGTGGGTGAATCACAAAGGAGGAAGGAACTTGTCCTCAAATAATCAAGGAGTGGGTGTGTGGAAGAAATATTAGGCCATTTATATACCTCCAGGACATAGAACACTAGCAAACCACAAGAAAGGGGACTGTGGTTCGCTATAAATGATATTCAAGTCTTGGCTGGCACAGTCTTGGAAAAGAGCAAACATCTCACAGGAAGAGATTCCTCATCCAGTGGCAGGTTTCTATCCTTTACTAGGATGTTTTCTTGAGGAAAAATGCCATACTTGGAATTTGGACACTGAATTAGTGACAGAATTAATCATGTGTGAACTCTAAGTTCTTAGTATTTTAGGAGCAAAGGACTGAGTATATGAAGTAAAGAAGACTGGATTTTCACCCATGCCTTTCATTTCTGCTATTATTAGGCACTGTTTGAAGAGTCATGAACTCAAGAACAAACTTTACTTGATAAAACTCTCTACCCTCACGAAGATTGCTCTAGGTGGTGGGTGTAAGACACAATAAAATAGAGGTGTAAAATACTAATTTTCCTTTCTGTTTGACGAGCACCTTTGTGGTTATTTTGAGGCAAAGCTATACTTAAGGCAGTCATGTATTTTGAGGCTGGGAGTTATTATGGATAGAACCAGTTTTATTTTAGTTACAACGATCACATCAGCACCTCTTAGCTTTATCCCTACTGCATTTTCTCCTTGCCTCACCGCTCTGTTACGTCACTCATCACTGGTGTGAAATGAATTTCAGGTAATTACTTATAATGCAATTACTAAAATGTATTTGGTCACTTGCTAAATATTAGATGCTAATATTTTCCCCTTAGGTAACAGTTCCTACAGATTAAAATATTCTACTTTTAAAGTTATTGAATAACTCATTACTAAAATTTATAAAGAAGAATAAAAAGTACAAGTTCTATACGTTTCTATTCTTTTGACTGCACAATGCAGGAATACATACTGATGCAGATTTAGACAAATGTTCCATATCTTGTGGCATTTGCATGGGATTTTTAATTTGTTACACTATTAAAATTATCATAACACTAGTCTTTTGGAAGTGGTTAGACAAATCCCTTAATTGGGATAGTGGCCATGTTTTTGGTCTAACTGGATTTAAGGAGATCTAACAAGCTATCATCATCAAATGTCACATGCTGTGCTGGGCAACTGGCACAAAAGAACATGAAAAAATTAAAAATTTCCATATTTAAATCAGTTGATGCAAACCAAATCAATTATACCAGGGAAGGTTCTGTGGATGAAGTACAGGGAAACTCTTGAATGCTCTTAATGATTCTTTATTACCTAAATATATGAGAAGTTATTTTGAAATTTAATCTTTGTCACATCTAGAGTAAGAAGCTGTCAGTTTCCTGTTTTATATGTAATTCGGAATGTGAGAAGTTATTTCCAAAGCCCTCTAGAACAAGGTAGAAGTCGGCGTTATGGACCCTTGTGTGCACCCTTGTTTAAGGAGTGAGAACTCATAATGCCCTCAGAATAAAATGTCTGAATGTGAAGGGAGCTCTTCACTTTGTTCCTATCTCAACCACTGACTTCAGAGCCTTACAGTTGTCACAGTGTGGGATCTGGTGACTCGGCCATGCTCACGTCACATTGTAGGTAAGTTCTCATAGCTACTCTCTATCAGTCATACAGCTCAAGTCCTTGGGGACAAAAGCACCAACTACTGTGAAACTTATCATTTCCCCTTAATTGCTTAATTTTATATTTTTCAACTTAAGAAGCCCCAACTTTCTCAAGTGTATCCTCACAAAATATTTATCCTGTGGTCATATTTTTCTCCCCAGAAAGTCTTGTAAGCTTTTGCACATCTCTGAGTATTTCTAGTAGGAAAGCACCATGATTTTAAATAAAGACTGGAAGCAATTTCTTTTCTGTTTGAAAGTAAATGATGCCTTCATACTTTATTGGTCTCTCAGGTCAAAGTGTTAGATGAAACTGCTGTTTTCAGAGAAGAGGAATTAATAATCTAAGCCTTGTTATCTAGTGAACACAATTTGAATTACTTTTTCTTAAATGCATTTCTTTATATTTGCCAACTGAACTCTGAATTAAATATAACGATTCTCAATGCCTAGATACAAATGGTGGCATTTGTATACCACCAATTTAATTTTCCTAGTCTCCAGAACATGCTGCCCCTTGGAAGATAGTGAAGGCTGAGGCTGTGCACTATATATGCAACTCTTACTTTTCTATTGTCTATAGCATATATAAGTGGTAGACATTAAAATGAATATTTTATGTATAGACAATATTTAATAAATATGAAAATTATTTCCATTCTTTGATTGGGGCAGGGGTTCTCATACATATTTTAAAATACAGCAAAGCTCAGCTGGGACTGTGCCTGTGTGACAATGGCCACCATGTTGGCAGGTGCAGTTCTAGGACCAAGATGTCAGCCACATGCTGAAGGAAAGCTTGGAAAATGCAGCTGTCTGCATTCTCAGGTTATTTTCTGTTCTTTAAACAGCTACTCTATATAAATGGATTTTTTCATATGATCTCAAATTTACATAAATTTAGGTTAGCTTGTGTTTATTTTATAGTAATGGGAAAAACTGCTGACTCCATTCAGATTTTCAGATTCAACAGCTATTAGGATATGAAGCCGATTCTCCATCTTTTGGTGAAGTTTACACATAGTGTGCTATTTTTATTACATTTGTGTTTGTGTGTGTGAGTGTGTACATGCTTTAGTGTGCGAGTGGGGGTCACAGGACCACTTGCCTGAGTTCATTCTCTACCTCTTCCAAATGGTCCCGGGGACTGAACTCAGGCTGTTATGCAACACAACAGGACTGCAAAGCTGAGGTGTCTCACCAGCCAGAATGTGCTGTTTCAAAGGCGACGTGCTGGCTTCAGGACTGCTGGCGTGTTGGTGTCGCTAGGCATAGAAAGCCCTCTTCCCATTCATATGGGAGTTGCAACAGTATTATTCAAATGATTTAATATCTTCTAAAGAAGGAACTATAGAAATATTTACATAACTTAATACTGTAGGTGGAATATCCATCTTAACCTAACATTAGAATGACAAGGGGGAGATAAACCAGCATAATATATCTTATTTATTTTCCAATAATGCAACTGGGACATTCTGCATGCCTAACTTCTTTAACCTGTCAGGAAGAGTAACCTATATGGATTTAATTCTTTTCTGCACATATTAAAAGAATAAATTGTGAAAATGTATTTCAACATTTCTTTTTAGAAACAACCATAATTCTCTTTTTAAGTTTATTTAATTTTTAGTGAGAAATGACCAAATTCCATTTCAGCTTCAAAGAAGCCAAACTGAAGAGGAGGGGCTATCTGTTACCTTATTATACACATGATCTTCAGGCTCATGTATAAACTTGGTTTTCTATTAAATCATAGGAAGGCTGATATAAAAAGTATTAAAATTTTTGCAACTAAATCTTACTTGTTTTAAAATACTCAGTAAATGCAAACGTTGAACATGGCACGACAAGCAGACTCCTATGGTCAAAGAAGTTTCAGGGAAAACAGAACAATTTACTTGGGAAGTCAACTGCATAGGAAGATCCAGGGATTTGCTAGGTTTTGCTAGGTGGGGGCTGTGATGACTGAGCCCTTAAAAGAGGATAATCAGCGGTAGGGGGATGCAGAGACCAGATAGGGTAGAAGGGCCCACACTTCCTGCAGGTCCCCAGTTAGCAAAGACCAGACAGGAGGGACACCAACAGGTTCTAGTAGAAGACATTCTGGGGGTCAGATGATCAGATGTAAGAGCAAGTACCCAGGAACCAAATCAAGGATCAGAGTGCTCGAGATGGGACATTTCGAATACAGTGGAACTGAGCTGTGGGATGCACACATATCTGATACCATAGGCCCACTGCTAAAATTTTAGGGTGAAGATGCAAAAACATATTGATATGTTCACTGTTTAAAAAACGTTTTTTTTTTTAATAAGCCCTTTATAGTATACAATTTGATCTGAGAACAATGCATCTCCTCTTCTCTTTCTTCTTAGATGGTGTCTCACTATGTACTCAACTCATGGGAGCTCATGATGGGCTATCATTACGGTTCTCCTTCCTTATCTGGGAGGATGACCTGCTCTGTGAAAAGTTTAAGAAGCCGGCCCTCCCCAAGCTGTAAGTCATTCCAACTCATCATAAGGCATCCTGGCCTTTCCATGCTCTGCACTGCCCATTATTTGGAAATGGCCAAATGCAATGTTTATTTTGGCTGACTGGTGCTGTGGGATGTCTTTCTATATGCTGTGAATATGTGTTGTTCAGATTGGTTGATAAATAAAATGCTGATTGGCCAGTAGCCAGACAGGAAGTATAGGTGGGGCAAGCAGATGAGGAGAATTCTTCAAAGAAGAAGGCTGAGTCAGGAGCCACCAGCCAGACACAGAGGAGGCAAGATGTAAAGGCAGAACTGAGAAAAGGTACCAAGCCACATGGCTAAACATAGATAAGAATTATGGGTTAATTTAAGTGTAAGAGCTAGTTAGTAATAAACCTGAGCTAATGGCTGAGCAGTTATAATTAATATAAGCTTCTGAGTGATCATTTTATAAGCAGGCCATGAGACTGCAGGGGCTTGACTAGACTGGAGAAACTGTCCAACTACAGACTAGTTTTGCTTGAAGAAGGCAGTCTAGCCACAGAGTACTTAGTAAGAATTGCTAAACTTTGGTAAGTACTTACATAGTACATAAGCCTCCAAGTCATTGTGTGTCATTTCAGAGAAGTCTTAAGGATAAAGTTTTATACACCCTAGTATAAATCTCACTCTGCAGACAGAGAGCTCGTACTCTAAGAGGCACAGTGCATGTGCCCCATGGAGGCCTCTTATCCCTATCATTCTTATTCATTGACAACATGTCTGCTGCTGACCCACCTTCCCCTCTTTGTGTCTCTTTATTTCCTCTTCTCTGTTCCTTTTCTCCTCCCTCCTTGCCTGGAATGATGAGACTGAACTTTGAAATGGAAATTCTTCTCTACCTCAATTGGGCTTTTGACCTGTCACACTAGGCTCCAGTAATTCTTTAGCATGTCCTTTCCACTCTCTAGTTCTCTGATAAATGATGATTGCTAAGTGGGGTGTGGGGACATACCTGTAATCCCAGCACTCATTTGGAAAACTGAGGCAGAAGGATGACAGATATCAGGCCACAGTGAAGGACATAGTGAGACTCTAGGAATAACAATAGTGGTGACTGGCCATGTTAGGTGCTTTTGAGTGACTCACTGCCCACCATGTCTGGTGTCCACATCTCTGTACATAAAAAGATCAAGAAGCCATTAACTGGGTCATTACATGTTGATAATGGAAGGATCTTAGAATCAACTCCAAATACATCTAGTTGCAAAGCCATATCTCAGAACCCGAAGCTGGAATGGCTCTGAGGGAGCGTGAGAAGCTTAAAGATTAGCTCTTGTCCAAAAGCCAGTGAAGAGGCTATCATGGGTAAATGTGTTTGATACATTGGGAGTGTTAAAACAATAAAAAACAATTTCCCTCAAAATATACACTTGAGAGAAGTTCAGTTTCAGCTTTCCTGAGCTCTCCTTTAAGAGAACAGTCTACTTCCTTGATGTGCTCACAATGTTGCCCTCAGGTTGTTGGGAAGTCCATCCTCTTCTATACTAATAGGCCCCCATAAACAATAGTGAGTCTCTGGGCCCAATGCAGGCAGGTACGTATTAACGTCCTTGCTAACAGGGACATGATGGGCAGTCACAAAATAAAATCACCTCCTTGGACTTCTAAGCGCATGACATACTCAGAAGTGCAGGAGCTTACACAGGCATTTTCTACAGCATCTAGATATCTACTATCAGCAGGATCTGCTTCTTAGAGGAGTCAAGGCAGGCAACTACCTTGCAGATCTCAGTTCACCAGTCCCTTTCACAGAGAATAAAATTCGGCGTCCCCAGCACTGGAATCCCATCATAACAACCTTTTCCCACTATTTCTCACTATAGACCACAACTTTTCCTCATTCATATCTTATCTGTGGCCTCCCTTGTCCCCAGATGCCACCCATAGTGAGATTACAGCTTCCAGACCGTGGCTCATACTTTCAGGATAATGAATATTTTAAGTTGTACATTCCATGGAGGAGTAATTCTACCCCTCACTGCCTACAAAGATGCCCAACTGCCCAAGTTCTTTTCACGTCATACCCCTTTAATAAGAACATACCCCTTCTACATCCTCCAGTGTTGCCTAGTAACACAAAGGCCCTATGCTCTATCTCCCTCAGCCTCTGCTATGGGCTCTGGTAATGCAGTGTGGAGTCCTAGAGGGTGAGTTTGTTGTGAGTTGTTGTTAGCAGTTCTACCCTCCTACCCACTCTCTCCCCATGGGAGACACAATGCACCCTGCTTCAGTTTTATGGAAAATTGTAATGGTTTTCCTAGAAAGGGAACATGAATCCCTAACTGAACAATAGCTCTCTGCCCTGAATATTGCCTCTGTGTTGAAAGAATAAGAAGAATTGTCGATGATGAAAGTGATTTTGATTTAAAGGTCAAAGATGTGATTTCCAGTGTTGCTAGTGTGTGAATTCTGCTTAAAGGTGGGTATCAAGGAGAACATTAAGCCCACAGAACCCCAATATGTGCTAATTAGTATCCTAGTTAGCTATGTCAATCAGACATATTCTAGAGTCGGCTGAGAGGAATGCCTCAATTAAGTAACTGCCTAGAGAGCCTGGCCCACATCCATGTCTGTGGAGGTCTATCTGTATTAGTAATGGATGCAGGGGTCCAGCACACTGTGTGAAGCACCATCCCTGGACAGGTGAGTGAGTGAAGCAGAGAGTGAGCCAGCAGTGTGATTCCATGGTTCCTGTCTTCACATTCCTACCTTGGGTTCCTGTCCTGAATTCTCTTATCAATGGATTTTTACCTAAAATCATAGGCCAAATAAACCCTTTCATACCCTGAGTTGCTTTAGGTCATGGTATTTGTTACAACAACAGAAACAAGAAGAGTTTAAAACACATGGAGACTTTGGAATGAGCCTGGCAACTCATGATTAACCAACCATGGAGATGGAAGAGAAGTATTTGAGTGTTAGAGACTTCATTGATTCCTAGAAAACAGAGACAAGAAAGAGGAATGTGACACCATGATGAAAAATCAATTTCATTACAGTGAAATTGATTTATTGAAGAGTGGAATCAACTTATTGAAGAGTAAATAGTTGTTGGTCACAGGACACCTCTTTGTGCCATAGATTAATAAAACTGGGGGCAGACACCCAATGATGACCTGGAGAACAAAGGACTCCTGCAGAAACCACTGAAGCACAACTCAGAGACAGCACTGTCCATGAACACATGGGACTGCCACTCACCTCCTCTGTACAGGCTTCCCTGCCTCCAGCACATCAGAAGAATCAGAACCTGAAGGACGCCACTAGGCTGCTAAGAAAAGCTCACACTGCATCCATTACACTCTGAGTGAGATGGCATGGAGGGACACAATCCATTTAAACTGATTTCACTGCATCAGAATTCAAACGGAAAGTTCTGACTTAAAGGATTAAGCAGTTAGCTACAAGGCAAAATGAAGCTTTTTGAAAATAATCAATCCCTTATTGATCTACCAAGTTTCAGATTTACATAGCAATTGGGCTACCAAATCATAGTAAGACCACAAATTATTGGCTGTAAAATTCTAACTTCTAAAGAGAGCTAACCTTAAGTCCCTTTATATATAAAAATATTATTATCTAATGTTTTTAACATGGATTCCTGATACATTTGAAATTTTCTGCTACTATTAGCTTACTATTATTATTTTTTTTTTACTGTATAAGGTTTCTCAGGTGTCTAAAATTTAAGGTACGTAAACTATATTCCCTTAGTGTGTGTGTGTGTTTTATTCACACGCATGATTCCTTGCATTTGGCATCTCCCCAGAGCCAAAGGGAACATTACTTTCTGCCCTGCACCATTAGTGCTAGCAGCATTTTTCAAAGAATAACGATAGCAGCAGCTCTATTAACCTATTAGTTCCTAAATCATTTTACACCAGACCTTTGATTAAATGGTTTAATGAGCTAATGATAAAACAATGGCAGAGGAGTACCTTAAAAGTCAAAGAATTGAGAATTACACACCAATCATGCCATGACTTTCTGTCAAAAAGCAAAACCGTGTTTTTAGTATGAATTAGTTTAACTTGTTATTATTCCTGCAAGCCTCGGGATTTACTAACATTGAATCTTCAGAGTAGAATTAGGCAATACTTGCATCAGGCTGGAAAAGAAGAGCACAGATGGAGTAATCTTTAGAGGTGTGCAACTTCATGGTGTCTCCTCCTAGCTTTCCTTTTTTTTTCTTCTTTGGGTCTTCCATTTTCAACACATTTCAACTGAAAGCTACTAAAACCCATGGTGACACTCAGCACTCTGGGTAACTTAGTTCCCTCAGGTGATGCAATCAATGTGATAATTGTTTCTTGTGAGAACTAGTTTAGGTTCAAAAGGCTATGCAGTTTAACTCTATCATCTCCATGCTTTCTACAAAGCTGCATTTTAGTTAAAAAATTAAAAATAAAAACTATGTAAGAGACTATGGCATTTTTATATTTCTACAAAAAAAAAAAAAAAACTACCAAAGCTAATTTTCAACAGTTTTCCACCAGCATCACATACATTTTCATTCTTCACCTAAAGACTGCCCTTGAGAAAAAGCAGTTGATGGCATGTAAACATCATCAGGGTCACACAGAAACCCTATTAGGATGAGTTGTGCACACATCAAAACTGTGTGACCAAAAGGCATGAGGAAAGAAAAGAAATTACAAAGTAGGGCAATAAGACACTGGGATCAAAGGTTATTAAGAACTTGTGGGATCTATCATTGATTAGTCCCCACAGCACATATGTTAAAGGTTTGGTGACCACCTGTGGCATTACTGAACATGCTGTCCCAGTAGAAGGAAGTTAGGTCACTAAGGGTCTGTCATCTGCCTCTGCTTCTCTTTGCCCTCAGCACCACGCCCCATCACAGACCCAGAAAATGACAGACTACACTAACCATGGACTGAACCTTGGGAACTGGGAGCCCAAAGCAAATCTTACTTCTTTTCAAGTTGGTCTTCTCGGGAATTTCATTAAGTGATAGAAAAGTGACTAACACATGTGTCATATTAAAAATATGACAGAAAATTATATGGACTAAGTAGACTAGGTTAAACAAACAACCTAAAGTGGAGACTTATTTTATAGCAGTAAGAGCCTGTTCCAAAACCCAATTCTACAGAGACATAGGCTCCTAGAGCAGTTTCAGTAATTGACTAGTACACAGATCCTAGCAAATCCCCTTCTCTGAACCTTCCAATGTGATTTTTTTCTATCATCCTTGATATTAAATGGATGTGGTCCTAGCAGACAGCACCTGGGATCAATGAGATCTCACTGGTGGGCAGCTACTTCTCAGAGTCTGACTTTACATGACAGTCCAGAAATGGTACCACCCATGGTGCTCACTGTAGCCTTCATACATCACACACACACACACACACACACACACACACACACACACACACACACA
>CABHPR010136335.1:24872-44546 GCA_902168415.1 Peromyscus melanophrys
TTCCTTCCTTCCTTCCTTCCTTCCTTCCTTCCTTCCTTCCTTCCTTCCTCCCTCCCTTCCTTCTTTTCTTCCTTCCTTCTTTCCTTTCTTCCTTCCTTCTTTTCTTCCTTCCTTCTTTCCTTTCTTCCTTCTTTCTTTTCTCCCTCCCTCCCTCCTCTTCCCCACCCCTCTGAGAGGATCTTCCTAAGTAATCCAGGCTGCCCTAATGCTCATCATGAACTGTGTTCCTGCCTCTTCTTCTTCTAAAATCAGTATCACAGGTTTAACTGAGGTTGAGTGTGGTGCCCAAGGTCTCAGAGACAGTTTAGGAGGGTAACAGTGTAACCTGGGTTCCCTGAGCTCAAAGAAACTTGTGTTCCAGTTAAGGCCAAGTTGTATATGGATTCCCTTGACCCAGTGCCTGGTCTACACTATGGGTTCAAGGGTGAAGACCTTTGCACTTACACATTTTGAAGCTACAACCCAGCATCATGTCTACCACACGAACTGCCACTGTCCTCAGAGCCATGGGCCTCTGTCAAATTCTTGGCCAATGTGTTTCTTTCTCCCAGTCAAACAGATGTAAAGAGCCTGTGTCAAGTGTGCTTTCTTTTATGACACTGTACACAGTCATCGGCCTATGCTGGTTGTATGCTTCTGAGAAACAGCACCATCATGCCATACCCCTCCGTGAGCCATCATCAGGAGAGGTACCCCATCCCTCCAGTGCCCCACACCTCCTGTTCCACCCCATCCCTCCAGTGGCCTACACCTCCTGTTCCACCCCATTTACAAACTATTGCCTTTCCTTCCACATGGCTTTCAGTATGCCAGCTCTTCTAAGTCCACCTGGCTTAATGTCTCCTCAATTTCAGATATAATCTTTAAAAATTAAATTAAAACAAAAGATTAGCTTGCGAGCCTGATACAGCATCAAAGTTGGGAGGCAACCAAACCCAAGAGACATGTAATATAAAAGTTAGAATTTAGAAAACTGTTAGTGTAAATGTTTTCTATTGTTGCAGCAATCATGTGGCCTCCTTCAACTGTATTTGACAGGTACAAAAAACCTGTTTGAGAAAGCAGAACTCCATAAAGGAATGCTGATATTACCTGAGATTGAGCAGGAGACATACTGAACCCAGCTTCACCTTCTCCCTCTAGCATGGTTGTCCTTACCACCGACTCCCTTCCAGATCTGGACATTTTCTGAACACTGCATGCTAAAAGGAGTCGCTACTATCAACTTAACTTTTCTGACAAGGAAGTACAATATATATCCAAATACTGTGGGGTTGACCAAGGTCAGAATTTGTGTGTTTTTTTTCTTTAAATCAAAGATTCCAATAATTTAAAAAATATTGAAATAGATACAAATTAAGGAACTTTAAGAAATTTATCCTTATTTTGTTGAGGCTCTTTAAAAAATCGAGGTCTTAACTGTATGGATTAAGATGATAAATTATAGGGAATTCTGCTGGTGGAAATGTAAATTTATACTTGCTTGCATGAGTAACTTCTACATTCCTTGTAATAGATTTTACATAACATGAGCATGTATTCTGTGGCAATAACAGGCCCACTCAAGCAGCCGGATACATGGCTAACTCTTTATCATTGTCAGGGCTGAGATGAAACGATTTACTTCTTAAATAGAAAAAAGTCCTGATTATCCCAAACCCTAAATATATAGATTTAGATTTATTTTCAGTTAATTTCCTCAACAGATAATACATGAAATGATTCCCTCACATTTCAATCTGTCCCTGTGTCTGTGTCTATCTGTCTGTCTGTGCTTGTGTGCCTGTGTTTCTCTCTCTGAGAAGAAGTCCCAAGTACAGAGCTTTAAGTTCTGGCCCCACTGGATGATCTCAGGTATGCCACTGTCCACTTACACCAGGGTTTGCTCTTTTGAAAAGTATAAACAGTGATGCCTATCTTTTAGAATTGTCAGGAAGATGAAATTTGATATGGCTAAAAATCAAGCTTTAGTAAAACATGCAGTGCATCAGAAACAATAAATTACAGCTCTGTGCATGTGGAAGCTGTGAGACTATGAACCCATTTCCCTTGTCATCCCTCTAAAGCTGCACTTGTATGCTAACTGAGTTTAATGCATCTGCCTGTCCTGGTTTAAACAAGATCACTGGAGGATGGAGGTGCTGATACTTTCTGTGGTGCTGAGGATCAAACTCGGAGCCTTGAGCAAGGCAAATGTTCTGCCACTGAGCTACACCCCCCCCCCCCTTAGGGGACACTTCCCAATCCTCTTTTAGACAGAATCCAATAGGAAACGTAAGTATGTATCTTATCTTACATGTAACAGAATAATTTTAGAATGGTTTATTGATGCTGTAATGACTAATCTGGATAAATTCCAAATCATTCTCACTTTTCTTTGCTCCTCAGCAAATGAGATCTCAATCACTTGCTGTGGTGTGACCATTAACCACGCTCTGTGCCTGTGTTGAAATATTGTTACTACTTTGCATAGTAAATGATGAGTTTAAACTTGGTCAGTCTCAAAGAGAAAAATGTTGTTTTATATAATTAAGTTTAAAAACCTTACATTTTTTAGGATAGATAGAAGGGCTAAAAACTATATAAAGTTTTAGGCTTTAGAAATACAAAAAACATATTCTCCCAAGCTTTTGATTGACAAAGTATGAGCCCAGAAATAAATCCCATGCCTTTGTGCATTAGAAAATTGTCTATATGATTTTCACAAAAGAGCTGGGTTTCTACTCTGCTGTAAGAATGTCCTTTGCTGTTTCATTAACACAAAGCACTTAGGATCATTTCCTGAACATAGGGATGCCATAATTTGTCTGCTACACATTGAACAGAGCTCTATAATCTTTAGTCTTCTCTGAGTTAACTGAATCTGAGTCCCTCTACTTCTCCCATAGCATGGAAATGCCACAAGTAGAAAAACACCCCAATATACACAATATTGCAAAGTAAAAGAAACAAGCAACATTGTTTACACGGCTAAGGCCCCTCCCATGAATTCTGTATACCTCCTCCTCACTCTTCTCCTTAAGGATTTGTCTTTAGTCTCCTGGACTCCAGCTTGTACTTCCTATGTGTATGATGCTCAGCAGTTGTTGCCTTTGTGTGACCATTTCTTCCAACAGAATTGTTCCATAACAGTTCATAAACTACTGCTCTTAAAGGGTAGAGTCCTTGAAATAGGTCCCAAGAAGCCTAACATCAATGCATGAAAGCACTGTGGTAATGGCACATAATATGAGTACACAAAATAAGTCATACTAAGATTATTCTGTAAAAGAAACTGAGGTGTGCAGAGGACAGGCTGCACATACAAGCCCCAGATTACTGCAATCACCTTGCAGACAAGTGACTCACAAGAAGGGCCACTGTGCTGCAGGTACAAGCCGCAGATTACTGCCATCACCTTGCAGACATGTGATTCACAAAAAGGATGTTCGTTCATTCCTTCCTTCATTTATTCAATTAATGCTTTAATTGTTTCAACAGCATAGATGTATCCCTGCCAAAGACTTGATTCCAACTAACCCAGCTTAATATGTCAACAGTTCCCCACTACCACTGGGACTGAGGCCAAGTCTCCTGTATGGCTGGAAGTTTCTTCATCTGGCCTCCCCTTGTTTCAGAGCCTTGTCTTGTGACACTCCCCACTTGTGTGGGCTATTCCTGCCACACTGTTTCACACCCTTCACGCTTCTGAGAGCTTGTTTTCCCTGCACAGGACATGTTTCTTCCCTCCTGTCTGCTTCCTTGATGTCTTTATAACGTATCTAAGGGACTCTTCCTATTCTTTCCTGTCATTGCAATCCCAGTGATGTGCTGACATTGCCTCCTCCTGTGAGTGCCACAGTGACTGCCCTGTGCTCACTGTAGTCACAGCACTCACCACTAGACGGTGATGGGCTGTACGATAATTATCTTCATGACTTGAACCTAGAACAAGAATACTTGGCAAACTAAACACTCTGGTAATCATGTTGACTGATTTTAGGATAAGTATGGAGACCGAGACATCCAGAATACAAAGAAGAGACAATTAACTACAACCCAGGCTCTGGTCAAGGATCAAAACCATCTGATCCTTTAGGGTTGTCTCACTTAGTGTTGGTGGTATCCAGGGTTCTCTGCAGCCTCTGGGTACTTGGCACCTTCTGAAACTGACGAAGTTCCAATGAGTCTCTATCTGAGAGTAATAGTTGGCAACTTAAAAGATTATTCATCTGCTTCAGGAGACATCCTCTATATTAATTTAGATTGCTTATGACAGATCTCTGATAAAATGAATGAATGTATCATCATTTCTAAAAGATTTTAATCAAAAAAATCCTTACAAAAAATTACCCTTGACAATATATCTACACACAGTTACCTGAATTAATAAACAGAGAATGGCTAGCTTTCTAGTTAAAGATGTTATCTCATGCTGGATCTCAGTTATGTCAATTCCAAAGCCCAGCCAGTAGTTCAGGGTCTAGCACTGACACAACTGGGCATGTTTCTATTACTGCCCTGCCCTCTTCACTCATTCACTTTGGGTACCAGGCCGGTTATTCTCACAGCGGGTCTCATTCTCAAGTGCAGCTGACTTCATAGATCCAGACGATGGAAGCAATGAGGATTCTCAAGACCTAGCTGACCTTTCACCTACTATGAAATCCTAGTAATTTAAGTTAATGAGATAGAAGAGTCTATCTTCTTAAAATGGTATAAATGTGTCAAAACACAAAAAAGCTACACTAACATTTACCAACAAAGCATCTTTCTTAATTATAAGGCAATGTGCAATTGAAATAAACCACCTGCATAATATTTTCCATCTATGAAAACACCTGCCTTAAAAGTACTTCAAAAACTATGCTTCTTTTGGTATACTAATATTAATCCCAAAACAGTTTACTTAGTAAAAAGAGTTTTAAAAACTTATGCTCTACAAGGTAAAGTCTGTGTTAATAAAGGCTTGGTTCATAAGGTTTTAATGGAAAACAACAGCAAATACAACAGTCCCTTCACAGCAGGACAGAGTCTGTGACCTTAATGAAGGTTCAACACTTTATCTGCAAACTGGAACAGGAGTTCCTGTTGAAGTTTAAGACTGAGGACTGGGCGATGCCAACTAAAAGTGAGGTAAGATGGCTGAGCAGACACTAGAGTGGTGGAAGTGCTGGAGTAGCCATTCTGTCAGTGATACCCTCTGCAGGTAAGAAACTGACAACTCTCCAGGGTAGACTCCTTTAAGTAAACAGGTGGATTTACGACAGACCTCAAGCCTCATGTAATGCCTGGAGGCCAACACATATGATACATTCTTTTTTTAAGTTTTTAAAGACTAATCAATTTATGTTGTTTTGCCTGCATGTATGTATGTGGATCATGTGCCTGCAGGGATCAGAAGAGGTCACTGGATCACCTATAACTGGACTTACTTACAGAGGTATGAGCAACAAGTGCTCAACTATCACTAAGCCATCTATCTCTCCAGCCCTGTGATGTATTCTTGCAATGTAGGAATTTTTTTTTTAAATTCTAAAGAAGGCCACCAATTGAGAAAGAACAAGAGAGAAAAAAAACATGTGGCAGAGAGAGGAAATGCACTTTTTCATTTTTTAGCAAGAGCTTCAGTAGCTCTCTTGAAAGACACTGCTTGTTCTTCAAATTAAACACATGCAGTACTAGGCATTAATATGTGGAACTCAAGATCTGTAGCACTTGAGCCCTGGTGGTTTCACTAAAGAAAAGAGCTTCAAGTACAGCAGTCATATGGGAGATCTACAGCAAATCTAATGCCTACTTATAACTTTCAGCTGAATAATTATAATGTCATCATGTTACACTTAAAATTTCCAGTTGAAAATTGTAAATAAAAAGTTTTGAATGAAACCAAAACAGATTTCAACATGAAACTAGCATGCTTTTACAGGGAAGTAGGCTCAGTGCATCCTATAAAACTGAAAAGTATTTGAGAGATGATTAAATGCAGTTTTTTTTTCATTTTGGAAATCCACAAGATACTAGAAAGGTTGTGTGATCATTATTTTATCCTGCTCAGTGTTTCTGAGCTCCAAACCCATTTTAATTCTTCCATAATATTCTATGCTACATATTCTTACATTTATTAAGGACTTCAGGTTAAAGGGATCTAAACATAGGAACAGTTGTTTATTTTCCTTCTTGATATAAAAATGAAGTGTAACACTTAATGGGGAACCTTCCTGAAGCATGAAATCAATGCATTAGTGATTTGAGCATGCATTACTATTCCTGAGCAGGGCGTCTGGTATCCTTCAGAAAGCAATACACACACTTTCATCCTAGTGAATTACTCTCAATAACCAAGTGTGCATCTGACCACCGGGAGCACTTTAATAAATTCCTAATATAGGAGAATTACAACTATGATGGATAATTAAAAACATAATTCAATAAAATAAACCCAAGTAATAAGAAAACAGTTCAAATATTTTAATCATTTGAATATAAAGTAAGCCTTTATAATAAAAGATAAAAGAACAAATCAATATTATACCTACAATTATACAAAGCAAACAAGTGCTTGGGCCTGGTAGCACAGGTTCTTAATCTCAGGTGCTGGGGGCGGAGGCTGTGGAAGGAGGATCACAGATTCAAGGCTAGCCTGGGCTACAGAATACAGACTGAGCTCAAGGTCTGCCTGGGCAAGTTGGTGAGAGTATTTCAAAATAAAGAGTGAGAAGAGGGGCAGATATAGCTTAGTAGTAGACACTTGCCTACCACTGAGAGGCAACTCCCCAGTGTTTCAAAAAAGGGGACAAAGCTTAAAATCTAAATGATGAAGGCTGATAAAGTAATCCCTAAGAGAACCAAGACGTTTCCATATGCTACAAGAAGCCATCCAAGGTAGACAGGAAGTGAGGTGGGGAAGAGACAGGACAATGGCGAATGCTGAGCTAAGTAAGACTACTTAGGGTCTTTCAATATCATGTGAAATATATGGGTAACCTTTAAGAAGAAAACGAACATTTTAAAAGAAGCTGAAGAGAGATTGCATTGACACGGGTGACGGACCTGAGAAGTCATCCCCCTGCTCCATATGGACAGGAAAGGAGAAGGAGAAAGAGTGCCAAACCTGGGAGTTAGGAAGGAAGAGGGCAAGCTATAAATAGTTACCAGCTCACTCACTCACAGCTCACAACTTAGATATGCCCTGGCACGAAGCTGAAGTATGGATCTGAGCCTACTTGTCAACACCAGCCATTTGTCTATGACCATTAAGAGTCAAGACATTAGACCTGAGGACTTTGCCTAAATCTATGGTGATGGAAGAGATCCCTAGAATTGGGATTGACAGAACTTAACCTAAAGAAGTGGCAAGGAAGCCCAGGGCTTGGTAAGATACATAAATAAAAAATAAATTATAATAAAAACAGTAATTAAACAATCATAGTATTGGCATAGGAACAGATAACACAACAGTGGACCAGAATCAAAAGCTCTTACAGAAAAAAAAAAGGGCATTGTGATGTGGCATTTGACAGATGACACAGGAGTCTATATATATGAGAGGGTAGATTTTATATATATATGTATGTTTGGCTCCCTTATGTATGTATATGTACCACTTGCATGCCTGGTGCCCCTAGAGGCCAGAAAAGAGCATCAGATTTCCTGAACTGGAGATACAGGGTGGTATGAGACACTCCATGTGACAGAAACTCAAATTCTCTACAAGAACAGCAAGCGCTCCTAATGGTTGAGTCACAATGCCAGCACAATATTGAAAATTAAAACCCACAGAAAACTGAGAAAAGACAGAACATAACAATGCACAGATGATACAACCTGAATAAGCACTGTCCATAAAGATGACACCCTACTTCACCAGCAAAAATATCAAACCCTGAAGATACCAAGTCAGGAAGAAAATAATAAAGAATGGGAATTTCATAACCTGCTGGTAGGAGTGTGAGAAGATGCCTGTAAACCAGGTTTCAGGGAAGGCTGAAAAGACCTGCCAAGGTTTCATGTTCATGCCATACTGGCCAGTTATTCTAGGACTGGGAGGGAAAAGTCCATTATGTTGCCTCGAACATCAAATGTGTGATATAGAATTGGCAACTGCAAATATGTAATTACCTTTCCAGATGTTCAGAGGCAACATGGAAGAAAAAAAGGTAATGATGGATGGATTAGTGTTGTGGAATATTTGTTTATCTAGGCAAAGATATATTCAATTGTTTATGCTGCATTTCTTTAATTATGTAAATATGTGTTGCTGTTTTACCTTGCCTGCCTAAGGCACCTGATTGGTCTAATAAAAAGCTGAATGGCTAACAGCTAGGCAGTAGAGGGATAAGTGGGGCTGGTGGGCAGAGAGAATAAACAGGAGGAGGAATCTAGGCCTGAGTAGAGAGAATGAAGAGAGAACGAGGGAGGAAGAGAGGGAAACGCCCAGGGCCAGCCAGCCAGGCAGCCACCAGAAAGACAGACAGAGAATAGAACATACACAATGAAAAAATGGTAAAAGCCCTGAGGCAAAATGTAGAATAGAAACAGATTAAAATAAGTTATAAGAGCCAGCAAGAGACCAGCATAAGATAAGGCCAAGCATTCACAACTAATAGTAAGTGTCTGTGTCATGATTTGGGAGCTGCTTGGTGGCCCAAAAGAAAGCCTGCTAGAAATTAGAGCCTGGGAGGAGGTCGGATGAAATGAGATCACGAGTCCAGGCCAGGGTGTCAGTTTGGGAAAGAGGAAGGGTCCCTTCTAGCTAAGACAGATGATAAGGAAGTATCAGAATACCGATTAAGTTGTGCAGGTGTACAAGGAGAAAACAGCATGAAAATAGAGGCAACAATATACAACCCATACCGAAGCCGGGAGGATCTTGGCACAAAAACAAGGTTGGAGTAGATGTTGTGGAGACAGAGTCAAAGGATCACCATCCATCTTTATGAGGTCATTAAGAACAGTAACAGTTGACGGAAGAAGTCTGTTCAGCATAGTTATGAGCAGAAGAATGGGACTCTCTAAGATCAAAGACAAGGCAAGAGCTCCAGCATCATTCCCCAGCATCCACTGCATGAGATGTCACACACACCACCACACTACATCCTTTCATCCTTTTTTCTTGTCCCTCGAGCTCAAAACAATTTCTTTTTTAATTTGTACAGTACAATAACAAATATTCTTTCTCCAATACACAAGCTTCCTGCAGCACACTGATCCCAGAACCAGAAGAGCAGTTGAAAACAAGAGTAGTGATTTCAGTCCCATGATTAAACTATCCAGTGACTTCCCACATCTTTAGAATTAAATCCAAACCTTAACCCTGAGATACAGGAAAGACAGTGGGGAGTTCTACTCACCATTCAGAAAAAAAATTCTATAATATTAAAAATGCCCAGTTCACTATTTTTTGTTATTTCACTATTTTTGTCCATAAGGACAGCCTCAAAGTCTATCCAGTGGTTTTGAAGAATAAATATTTTTGTAAAATATAGATAACAAAGTCTTCTAGCCTAGTAATTGTCATTGCTAAGTTCAACTAGTAAATTAGTTGAACAAGAAACAGGGCATTCACTTGGTATGCTTGGGCTTTATTAAGCATACATTGTGCCTTGTCTCTTAAAGATTTATTCCACAATAACAAATCTAGATGAATATCCCTACTGGATTTTAAGTTTCAAGAAGGTAGGGACTATATCTTTTTCATTCATGGGTTATTCTCTGCACAGAGCATATACTCATCATGTTATAGGTGTTAAACCATATTAGTTGAACTACTGAACAGATGTTAGCTCAATTACTGAATATACTAAGAAGCCAGAAAGAACAGTTTGATTTGGGTGCCAGACAGAAGGGAAAGCCACAGTTCAAAGGGGTGACTAAGACACTGATGTGATGTGGTTAAACAATTTTACCCTTATAATCTTTGTTTCTTTCAGCTGTCAAGTGACATAAAATGACATACATACTAGGAAAATTAAAATGCATCAGTAGTTCATTATCATAAACTATGACAAATAACCATTAAACAGAACTCTGAGTTTTTACTGACACATGAAAAGCCCTCAAGGCTTAATCATGCAAGAGAACCTGCCAGTCAGCTCCATCATCTGACAGCTCAGAGATGTCAGTAAAAGTCATCTCTCCAATGATCTGCCAATCTAAGAACCCAGGTTCCTGCCAGTTAGCTCCATCATCTGACAGCTCAGAGATCTCAATACAAGTCTTTTCTCCAGTGACCTGTCAATCTAAGAGCCCAGGTTGAGATTCTTACAGATAGCACGGTATATTTATGAGGTCCTCATCATGGAAGCTTATGGCCAGAATGGGAGAAACAGAAGCTAGAGGCTCCCAGCAAAGATACTTAGACTCCCCAGCGACATGCAGGCATGCAAGGGGAACTCCACTTCTGTTGATAGCCACAAAATCAATACCAAAGAGAAAATGAAAAAAAAAATACTAACTCCCAGTGACAAGCATAGAACTTCAAATGAATTCTACAATGCTCTGGGAATGTAATTGTTGTGAATAATAAATAAAATTTAACCCAGCAGCCTTAACATCATGGTCATATTTTCTAAAATGGTTATTTGCACAAACATATCCATTAAACTGACTGTAAATGTACAGTTAACCTCAAATTTAAAATATAATTTTAAAGCACTTAGTACCACTCCTGACTTATTCCTTTATAACTCACACTCCATTAGCAGCTCTCACAATCTATTTGGCTCAGAGAATTCATTTCTGAACATATTGTTTGAGCTTGCTGAACACTGCTTACAGGTAACTCAGAATGTGTGGTCAAAATTTCTGCTGTGATTTTTCCAGTTTTTCTAAGTAGTTAAATATAAAGGATCAACATAAAGAGAATTTGAAAAGAATGTTTGAACTTAGCTGATCTAAAAATCAAGCTTATCTTAGAGCATTCTCTAAGGTTTGTCATGCATAATTCAAAGATTTTTTCTTAAACATTATAAATATATATATATATATATATATATAAAACCACTAAAAGTAAATTGTTTGGAAAGTGACAACATTAAACAGCCATGCCCTGATGCAAATGCTACCAAGAGAGCATTGCACTTGGCATTACAAAGGATGTACCCATAGTCACCCTAGGACAGAATTTCCACTCAGGAATCCCTGTGAAAAAAATGGCACTCTTTGTTTATCATACATGCCTATCTACTTTCAATAAAATGGTATAAGTCACTAAATTATTTTAAATTTGAGATCCAAAAATTTAAAATTGATAAGGCCACTCTTTGCTCCTGCTAGAAGGCTGCTGGAGCTGAAAGGTGGCCCTGCTTGCTGTCAGCTTGTCTGCTTATGTGAACTACTCCACTTAGAAAATTGACATATATATATATATATGTATATACATATATATACATATATATATATATATTTGTCACATACACACACACACACACACATAAACAAACAAAAGAAAATGAACAGCAAAAAACCAACTGCTCTGGTTGGTGTGGTGGTATTGTGTGCCCCAAAATATTGTGTATGCTAATAAACTTATCTGGGGGCAGAGAACAGGACAGCCACAATATTAAACATGAGGATAGGCAGTGGTAGCACACGCCTTTATTCCTAGCACTCCAGAGGTAGAAATCCCTCTGGATCTCTGTGAGTTCAAGGCCACATTGGAAACGGCCAGGCATGGTGACTCACGCCTTTAATCCTAGAAAGTGAGCCTTTAATCCCAGGGAGTAGTGGTAGAAGGCAGAAAGGTATATAAGGCGTGAGGACCAGAAACTAGAAGCATTTGGCCTGGTTAAGGATTTGGCTGGTTAAGCTTTCAAGCTTCTAGCAGCACAGTTCAGCTGAGACCCATTCTGGATGAGGACTTAGAGGCCTTCAGTCTGAAGAAACAAGACCAGCTGAGGATCTGGAGAGGTGAGGTAGCTGTGGCTTGTTCTGGTTCTCTGATCTTCCAGTTCACCCCAATATTTGGCTCAGGTTTGATTTTATTAATAAGACTCTCTAAGATTCATGCTACAGGTTGGCATGTTATTTCTTAGGATCAAGATTTCATCTCACATGCAACGACTATTTTATGTGGATGAGAAAGGGCATGAGGAAGAAACTGGAGAATTCATGTCAGACCAAAAATGCTTTTTTTTTCCAGTGAAGAATGTTTAATATAGGATATTTTATCCCATGTAATAGTAAAGGTTGGAAGCTGCCAAAACCAAAACAGTCAGATCCCAGCTACTGAAACCAGTATGCTAGAAAATAAACAAAATGGGCATTTTTATTTACTCAGTCCAAAAAACAGAGTGGTCCAAGTAGCTACACATATTCAAACATTTTCCCAGTTATAATTAAAATTCTGTTGGTTGAATAAAAATTGGGACATGGTTTCGCCATGAATGGATTCTTGCCATTGAACTTGCTGAGAATATGAAGTGCATTTTCCATATGATGCTTTTTCACAAATGAGCGGATAGCACTTGCTCCTACGCAAACCTAGGGATTGCCAAAGCTGTGTTTTCTTAGAAGCAGCCACTTGTAGGGACCAAATGCTGTTCCTCAGTATCAGGAAAGCATGGCTGCTCTCCAGGTGAAGAGACAACACCCAGCTGTTGACTTCCCTGTGGTCTATTTATGACAGAAAACCTGCTGTCGCTCCTTCTCCATGGGAAGTTCCTTTCAAATCGCTTAAAACATGCTTGTACTGAACATCTGAGTGGGACAATAGTTTCACAGAGCAACTTTAATGAAACTAACATTTATAATGAACAATTCAATGCTATTTTCCATTAATTTTTGTCATGACAAACACTTTGGATCTTTTGAAAAGCAAAAACAAACAAACAAAAAAGATTAATTACAAATTTTAACTCTATTTTCTCCTACCTATTTTGTCTTGCTAATTGAATGTTACTTTGTTTTACTTATCAGGAGTGAAGCTATCGCTCCTTTGTTTTGCTTACTATGTTTCTAGCTCTTATTAAAATATGTGAACAGGAATTCAAACAGCTGCATGAAACACAATCATGCCACTTAAAGATATTCTAGATATTTACATGCCTGTTCCCCTAAAGTGCAGTTTATCTTACCTTCTAGGAAAACTGTGAGCTAGCAATGCAGACCGAACGCTGAACTGTACACACTCAACAGAACAGTCTACAGATGCAGTCTTTCCATTTCTCACGGTTTCCATGTGATCTAGACACTAATATTCACATGGAGAAATATGGAAAGTGTAGAAATGTAGGCAATTAAAAGTGAACTGAAATTTAAGCCCTTTATGTTCCTCAAGTAGTTCTAAGTGTAATCTATGTCTATAACTAAAGAGATTGTACAAAGAAAGCCCATAATCTGGGACATATAAAGAAATGAGTTCTCTCTCAGAGAACACTACAGATCACCAACCTACTCTGGTACAAAGACCCAACAGTGGCAGTACTCTAGCCATCAACCTTTGGTAATAGCTGATTTGTAGATTTTGGTGGAGGAAAAATTAACAATTATAGGAAGTATTTTTCAAAGAAAATTTCACCTCACTTAAAGAGATAGAATTTCTAATAGCTAAAATGGATGAAAAATGCTCAGACCCTGGTATCTCAATGAAAATCAGCCTTAGCCAGTGCAACGCACATTTTAAGAGGGACAGAGTTGGAGTACACCACTTATGTTATGTTAAGGAGTCCATTGTCAGTATGCTAAGCAGCCCAGGAAGGTTAGTTGGGGCTCTTCAAAGAAATGTGTACCAAATTAAAGTGAGAGAATGGAAATGTCACTTTCATCATTTACCTTGCAGCTTTTCCTCACTAAAAATGGGTTGGTCATTTCCTACAACTCAGGCTTTCCTAGACATTATTACAGTCACAGGAGGGGTGAAAATCAAACACAAGCCAAATATTCCTTTCCTTGAGACAGGGAGAAGAGGACATTTTACCTTGAAGATTACCCTGCACTTGTATGATACTGCTGACTACATACTCTAGAAATAATTAATGAGTCTCAATTAGCAGTATGCAATTTACATTTTCAGCCAACTCAATAACTAAAACAACAATGAGCTACTTCCCCTTGTATTATCCACAGGATCTTATAGTTCCTTAAACAACAGAAAACCTGGGAGCTAGACAGCTCTTTGTGTCAACTGTTTATCTAATGTCATCGTAGATGTTGATGCTTTTTTATGAATAAATGATAACAGCATTATTACAGATTCACTGTTATAAGCCAAACATAGTGGTGTGCACCTGCAGTCCCAGCACTTGAACTAGAAGCCACAAAAGTAAGGAGCAGAACAAAGAAATGTCTCTAAGGCCAGTTATTCTGTCTTTAAACCTCCTTGGCTGGCGGGTCCCAACATACTTCTCATGGTACTTGGATATCTATCTTTCTAAAATAGATTTCTTAAGCTTCATCAAATTTAGGGAAAGTGTGATAGGGAAATGGGTGCATTTTCAAATAAAGAGGGCTGGGGATATGGGTCAGTGGTAAGCAATCCATTATTATGGGCTAGGTCCTAGGTTCAATCCTCTGTCTCTCTGTCTCTGTCTCTCTCTGTCTCTCTGTCTCTCTGTCTCTCTGTCTCTCTGTCTCTCTCTCTCTCTCTCTCTCTCTCTCTCTCTCTGTCACACACACACACACACACACACACACACACACACACACACACACACACGTACACAAGCAAAATGTAAGATCAAATGAAATTGGCATGGGGAAAATTAATTAAATTCCCACGTAAAAAAATAGGGCCTCCTTTCCTTTCCTTCTAGGAACCCTTGACAAAATTGACTTGATTGTTTTAAAGATTTACTCCTTTTTATTGTAGGTGAATGTTTTGTTTCACTATGTATGCGCACCATGTGTCAGAAGAGATCGGAGATCTGGGATCCTCTGGAACTGGAGCTACAGATGGTTGTGAACCTGCCATGTCAGTGCTAGAAACCGAACCTGGGGCCTCTTGCGAGGGCAGCCAGTGCTCTTAACCACTGAGCTGCCTCTCCAGCCTGCACAATTAACTGGCTGGATTTTAAGCAAACAGACAGTAGCACACTTTCACTCTTCGTTGTCTTTGGCTGCAATTTTGAGATGCAGGAGTCCTGTCATAGCTGCAGAAGTTCCACTGAGCAAAGTTCAACAAAATAAAGTCATGGGAGGAGAATTTAGAGAAAAATGATTTTTATTTCTAATGAATAAAATGGTTAAAAATCAGAGAAAACTTTTCTTTAATGAAACTCATCCATGTAATTAATCTATTAGTTCAATAGAATTTCTGACTTGTAAGACAGTATTGTAGGGCATATTTATTGGATCAATTTTCAAAATTGTGAAGTCAAAGAAACAATAAGAAAAAATGTATCCATTAGATGACTAGAGGCTTGTCCATTTAAAAGAAAGAGCATAGCACTGAATACCCCATGCAGGAGGGTTTGATTTGAGAGAATCCAATAACTTCAGTGGCTATACCAGTAAATAAAAACCACATAACATTCCTCAGTCATGCTAATATGCTTACACAATCAGAAGAAAAATTAAAAATACAAGAAGGAATTTAAAATAAGTATTGGTAAAACAAATGGCTAATTTCATTATTAAGGGAAAGCAAGTTTTCATAATGAACTACTTGAGGAGTAAGTTACAGGTTCCATTCATTAAAATATTTTTTGGTTGTCCATCTTAGACATTCATTTATTTTTTAAGTGGGACATTAGTATAAAGAGCTTACAAGTAAAAATAATCACACACCAAAATTAACCAGACACAAAGTCTGTACATCTCAATTAACTTCTACAGTTAGAATAGCCATTTGAAGCTGCACAACTCCACATTAGATTTTGCACTTTAACTATTAAATATATTTTTATGTACTTATCACCACTGAGAAATGAAAAATACCCAAAACAGTTGAAACTTGAAAAACCAATAAGCTTTTCATGACTCAGGTGTCCTTTACCTGAATACAGCCCCAGCCACAGGTCATGCCACTTAGAATAGCCTTCTGTCGTTCCAGGAAAAAAGCAGAATCAGGTGTAGAGGACCCAGGGGTACCAAAGAGAGCATGCCAGCTGGTGCAGGGGACTTGGAATGAGGGTCTTATCCGTGTCACTGGACAGGACAGCAGGCTTTCATGTCAGGCCCACCTGCTTCCCTACATCACTATTTGAAGTCAGAAAATTGGAAAAACCTTTCTTACTGGAACATTTCTCAATCACATCTAGTAAGTTACCATTATTTGGCTTTTCTAAGTTTCAGGAATTCTTCTAAGAACAGGAGTTGAATAAATTAATGAAATAAACATTTGTCTTAGCAGTTACTAAGGTGCTGACAATGGAAAGGTGACACCAGAGACTTCTGGGGGCTTGTTTGTTTCTTTAAAGGAGTATTTCACATGCTGGAAGGTGCTTCTGGGCCTCATGGGGAGGAGTGATTCCCTCCTCCTCTCTGGCCTGGGTGAGCACCACAGGGATGACAAAGAGGCTCTCTGGAGTCTTCATACATACATTTTAATTCCTGGCAGCATTCGCAGTTCACAAACAGTGCTGCATGTTAAATCTGGTAAGGAGCTTGAAAACCCCTGATGCCCATGCTGCAAACCAGAGCAGTGAAATCAGTACCTCTGGAGGTGGAACACTGGCATCAGTACTTCTGTTCAGTTCCCCAATTCCAGTGTGCAGCAAAGTCTTAGAACCACTCAACTAGACGACTGCTTCTTGATAAAATCATCTCACTGCTGTCCAGTTCTTAAGGTCTGCTGTGCTGTAGTGTGTTCTTAAAACAGTGAGCGAAGGCCTCATGCCACTAAGCAAAATCGACCACATTACTACATTGTCATTTGAAATGTTGTCTACACCAGAGTTCGTGAGTTATATTAGCCATCAATCTCTCAGACTTTATTGAAGGCTATAGTTACTAACAGATTTATGAGAAAACTTACAATAGTTAAATTGGACAAGTTTATTTCATGTTGTTTTCAACAGGGCTATTTATTGATCTTATCAGCTGCCAGAAATGTGGGTAAACAGTGAAGCTGGTCAAACAGGTTTGTGCAGTTGGATACACTGGTACTTCATTTTAAAATGTGCTTTCAGGTGCTAAGCACTTTGAAGGCAGTCTCTACAAACAAACTATTCATTAGTTGGAGAAGATAAATCCTTCACTGACAAGAACTCTTCTGCAGCAGGCTCAGCTCACAGGAAAATTTCTAAAATTTTCATTATCACAATATGAAAACTAGGCATTGATATTAGTATGCACACCTATCTTAATTAAGTAGTTATATGCATGCTTATGAACACACATGTAAGCTCTTACTGTGGATTATGCAGTGATTTGAGCAGCTCAGGATGCGGCACTAACAAATGCCAGTTCTTCTCTTTGACAGTAACTACTGCATTCAGTATCTACTGCATTCTAACTCTAAACTCCTCAGCACATACATACATACGGCTAATACATTAGAAAACAGGCTGAAAACGCTCAAGAGTTTACTCATTACAATCAAAGGGGAATCAAGGGCTTACCTGCAGCTGCCACTTTAAACTCATACAACATATACAGTAAGTAGTCCCCTAAAGCATAGTTACCAGTGCTGCTTCATGTTTCAACTCAGGCTACTGCACACACAGAACCTTCTGGAACTAAAAGGCCCACATTGGCAAAATGATGCTTTTAAACACACAACAGTTTGAAGTGTCCAAGAATAGATGCCCATAAATCAGGGACCCTTGGTGCCCTTCCAAATTCGAAGGCCAGTGCAGAGGCTGGCCTCAGCCTTCCCACTCCCTTCTGTGCAAAATCAAATGAACACAGCCTGGGACAGTCTTGGTCTCTGCAGGGTTTTTATACCTGTTTATCTCTGATGTATGTGGGTGGCCAGAACACATCCCGCCCCTCTTTCTAAAAAAACGTTTTTGAGTTTTGTCTTTAGTTAAAATATTATTATATCATTCCTCCTTCTTTTCCTCTCCAAACCATCCCAACATACCACCCGTTGCTCTCTCTCTCTTAAATTCATGCCCTCTTTGTCTTTAATTGTTTACACACACACACACACACACACACACACACACACACACACACACACGGAGAAAGGGGGCAATTTTCTCAATGCATTTATATGTTTACTTCACGGATGCTCAGAATAAATTATGTTATTAATGCCTTTGATACTAATATACATATGGAGCAGTTTTTAAATGTAATGCTGACTTTCGGATGTTAAGGAATCATAAGCACATCCATTAGAAACAAGTTCATCTTGTTTATTCAGTTTCCCAGAAAATAATACATGGGCATGTGTTCAAATATATTTACTTTCAATATATTGGATACTTAATCTATGACCAAATGAACTAAAGAAACAAAAAGTTCTTAGGTTAAAAAAAAAAAGTTCCTATTTTTAAAAGAGACTTATATTATACTTTGCTGACATCTGATACAGAAGAAAATCTTCATCCACACTTTCAAACTGCACTGTAGGAATCAGTACGATAATGAAAGGCATCACAGTGCTCACATTAAAGATGCAGCTGTGAGTGGACAAGTTCAACCTTGGAGGACAAAGAAAGTCAAGCCGATCATCTCCTTCCTCAAAGTCCTCAGACTTTTCAATCACTTACACGACAGGGCAATTCACCAGCTTTAAAAACCAAAAGTGAATTCTATTTTATTAGTTGATGTTTTTGCACAAACAAAAAACAATTTTTTTAAAGAAAAAATCAAGAGCAATTACTTGAATGGTAAGCATCATATAAATGCCCCACATCCAACTTGACTAACAACTGTGTTAAAATCCAAACAAGCCTGTGCTGACTCCATATGGTACAGGACAGTGATCACTGTGGAGAAATGCCTTTCTTCTGCTATTCTTGAGACAACTAAACTATGGACTCAGGTGTTGGGATGTCCTTGGTCTCTCCAGTCATGTAACTTATCAAACTTGGATCTCTATAACTGATTTCTAGAAAATTTACTGCATTTCATGCTATAAACTAAACGAATTTATAATATCCACTCAAACACAAAGAAGGGAGGGAGAGTACATATAGTGTCTCACAATGGCCTCTATCTTCCATGATTAAGATTTAGAGTATGTTTCTTCCCAGAGCACAGATTTTTCTCTCACTCTCATATTTCTAGTAAATTACTTACTCAATTTTGTCATTCAATCTTTAAATGGAAGAAAAAAATGTCTAAAGCTCTTAGCGCAAAGGGAAGATTAAGAGTGTCAGAATTATTCTGATCCAATGACGAGCTAAGCAAATCTTTTAAAATAGCTCAAATGGTATGAGAATTTTACAAATGAGCTCTAAACAGCCTAAATCTAAATTGCTCTTAACTTCTGAATACCTAGCAAGCTACTGTTTGCAGCCTGAATATAAACATTCATGCCAGACTAACCCAAAAAATCCAGGGCAAATCCACGATTATTATTTTCCCCGTTTCCAATATCCAGCTCTACTTAAGAAAGGCATCTAATGAATGCTGCAGCAATAATTTCAACAGGAGATGATTTCATTTCTGCATTCTCACTGTCATTTCCTTCAGAATTGTCACCATCACTCAACTGTTCTATCCATTATTTCTGTCTACACACATTTCACAAAGGAAAAGTACATCATTAAACCCATCACATTTTCCCAAACTGTAAGCGAGCACATGAAATCATCTCTTCTCTGCCAGGGATCACCCACAGGAGAGGCCAAGCTTCATCTA
>CABHPR010136336.1:0-18612 GCA_902168415.1 Peromyscus melanophrys
AATTCCTCTATGTTTGGTGTTATTTTCTGTTAGTACACATGAAAAACATAGAGAGAAATTTGAACAATGGCTATATCCCACGGAAGTGGGTAAAAGAAGCTGAGTAACTTGAATCTTTGATTTTGTTTAAGAAGTTGTGGCAACTGCTATAACCTAAGATTGCCCCTGTGTCCCTGGCCAGTAGACAGAAAGGCCTAAGATTTCAAGTCAGAGGCATATGTTCAAAGTTACACTTACTGGCTAGTTCAACTGATGCTGACCTGCATGGTTTTTCCAGGGTGCAGAGCTGAAAATGTACCAGGAAAAGCAAAGGAAAACACATCAAAGGACCTGAAGAAGCCTTTTGTTGGCTGTGAAGAATAGCAGACCCTCCAGCTGCAGTGTCAGCTTCCACAAATCTTATTTGAGGATAAATGTTTGTGTAGGATGATGCTTACTACTCTAACTCAGAAGCTAACAAAACCCAGTGGCCACTGTCCTGCTTCACTAATAACGTTTATTGGTTAAACTTGGCCATCTTTTTCTTGTATTGTAATATTGACCATCCTTCCCAGGATTGATCTGCAATGATACAGAAAATTGTTTCTTTTGGTGAGAAGCGCTGTGTAGGAGGGTGCAAGAAACAGCTTCTTTTTGAGCTTTGCTATTCTCATTGGCTTTGCTGAAGAGAAAAGTTTTTTTTATTGCTTTTCAGCCAGTGTCAGTCACAAATAAACAGCTTAATTCAAGGACTGAATGGAGAGAGAGCATAAAGGAACTTGAACCTCTGAGCACAGGCTTGTACAGTATCAGAGATAGATGACAACATGGTAGACAATTTCACCGAGCTCGCTACATGTAAGGTCTTTAATATTTGGTAAGTAAGGATATAGGGAAAAAGTGTCAATAAATACATTATACTGTCATAATTTTGTACTACACAAAATTAAAAGCAAAAATTATGAAAAAAGGTACCCCAAATTAATGTCTCATTTAAATCAAATTCCATAAAATAAAACAAAATTAGTTTTCTTTATCATTTTTCTCATCTGCCTTTTACTTTCTTATAAGACTATTGACAACTTAATCATAGATCAACACTGATCCATGAAAAGTTCTGTCTCCATTTCTCTTTCTTTGTTATTATCTCTCTTCTTTCCACAGTAATGTTTACACTATAATGTATTTATTATTAGAAATATATTTAATAACACTATATCTATTATATATAAACACTCCATGTTATATAAATAATATATACCGTATAATATATAAATTATTGGTAAAATAGTCATGAGACTTTAATATCATACTCTTTTGGCTGGTGAAGGATCTTGCCTCAGTGTTGATAGATGTCAAATGATTAAAATAATATTTTCTTAAGGTGGGGGTAATTGTGGCAACTTTATAAAATAAAACAGCAATTAAATTTATTGCATTGATTAACTTCCATGAAAAATATCTCTATAGATTATAATTCTGCTTGAAAGCATTTTACCTAAAGTAGTAGTTCATTCAAAAATGGGTTCAGTATTCTCAAATCTTGCTACTTTCTCAACTAAATCTATGTAACATTCCAAATCATTCTTGATGCTTCAACAAGACATTCACAGCATCTTCACCAGTAGACACCATCTCAAGATACCAGTTCCTTTGTTAATAGTTAATAAGTGATCCTTTGAGTTAGGCTTGGTAGTTCATGCCTAAAATGTCAGTACTAACAGGAGGGATGAAACAGAAGGGATGACCTAAATTCAAGTCCATCCTAGACTACTTAGTGAGCTCTAGGAGTGTAAGATGAATTGCTAAATGGTCTTATGATTTAAAACAACCCAGAGCCAAATATTGGGGTGAAAATTGAGAGATCAGAGGAATAGCACAAGCCACAGCCAAACTCACATTACTGACTCCTCACCATCCAAAGAGACCTACTTTCTTTATACCCATGCCTATGTGCCTTTCTGTTCTGCCATCACACGTCCTCTCTTTGCCCAGCTGCATCGCTTCCTGTCTGTAAAGACCTCCAGACCTCCATGGTTAGTGCTGGGATTAAAGACATGTGTCACCATGCATGGCTCTGTTCCCAGTGTGGCCTTGAACTCAGAGAGATCATGATGGATCTCTGCCTCCTAAATGCTAGGATTGAAGGCAGGTACTACTATTGCCTGACTTCTATGTTTAATATAGTGGCTGGCTTTTTCCTCTGATCTTCAGATAAGCTTTATAAGGGTGCACAATATATTGGGGGACACAATATATCACCACACCAGGGGAGTCTAAACTGGGTCTGTTTCAAAACCAAACCAAACAAAAGCAATACTTCTTCATCTATTGCATTAATTTCTTTTTTCTTACTGAGATAAAATACTCAAATGAAAACAATTTAAAGGATATACAATTTATTTAGTTCACAGTTTCAAGTTATACAGCCACATAGAAGGGAAATCACAGTGGCAGAAGCTTGAAGAAACCAGTCATGTGTTGTGGAATATATTAGTTTAAGATGTATTACATTTGTTTATGCTGTGGAACATTTGTTTAACGATGTAAAGATGTGTTGCATTCTTTTATATTGGATTTGTTTAACTCTGTGAAGCTGTGTTATTTTGCCTGTCTAAAACACCCAGTTGGTCTAATAAAGAGATTAATGGCCAATAGGTAGGCAGGAGATAGTATAGGCAGGACTGGCAGGCAGAGAGAATAAATAGGAGAAATATGGGAAGAGAAGATTTAGGAGTGAGGATAAAAAAGAGAAGGAAGAGGACTTCAGGGGCCAGACACCCAGCTACACAGCAAGCCATGGAGTAATAAGTAAAGAAATATATATATAAATAGAGAAAGCTAAAAGCCCAAAGGCCAAAGGGAGATGGAATAATTTAAGTTAAGAAAAGCTAGCAAGAAACAAGCCAAGCTAAGGCAGGGCATTCATAAGAAAGAATAAGACTCTGAGTGATTTTTTGGGGAGCTGGTTGGTGGGCCTGCCTAAAGAGAAAAGAGCAAAGAATTTAAAAAAAAGACAGCCCACTACAGTCATATTGTATCTATATTCTGTCAGAAGAAATGAGCATTAAGTACATGCATGCATGCTAGTGCTCAGTTCACTTTCTCCATTCTTACATACTCCAAAATCCATTGCATAACCGTGCCACTCACAGCAAGCTAGTCTTTTCACGTTCATGAAAGCTAGTAAGATAATCCCTTAAAGGCATTCTTAGAGGCCCTTCTCAAAAGTGATTTTATATTGTGTTAAGTGGACAAAATTTACTATCACATCCATCATAACTCATTATCTTCCCACTTTGAATTAATTGTTCCATGCTTCTGTGCTACTTTTTCTCAAACTATTTGACATAGAATTTTTCCTGCTGTATTATAATCTGTGTTTTTTTCATTTTGTGAAATTAAAAATGTGCTACATTCTGTAGATTTATAGAATTTTTTGAGTGGGAACTCTGAAACTAAAATTATTCAACTGAAAAACAAATATTGTATAGCTCTGTTCTAGTTTGCTTTCAATTGCCATGATAAACAACATGACTCAATGCAATTGGGGGAGGAAAGTATATTTGTCATATACTTATACATTTGTGTATCATTGAGGGGAGTCAGGGTGTGAACTCAAGCAAGAATTTGGACACAGGAATTGAAGCAGAAACTGTGGAACTGCTTCCTGACTTGCTTCCCCTAGCTTGATCCTCTAGCTTTCTCGTAAAGCCCACCCCCACCAATCCACAGTAGGCTTGGGCCTTCAACATCAGTTAGCAAATAAGAAAATGCCTCCCAAATATAAACAAAGTTGAATCTGATGGAATCAATTCCTCAACTGAAGTTTTCTTCTTCCAAGTATATCTAAGTTTGTGTCAAATTGGCTAAAACTAATAAGTACCTTAGTAAATATTGTCACCTTGTCTTATAATGGTTTTAACTTATTGTTACGTGTATGCAGAACACAAAAAGGGTTGATCTGAGAAGATAAGCATTTCAATATTTCCTAGGCATTTCTTTCATTTTTATAGCACATCAAACAGCTAACATCTTTTTGTTTGAGAAATGGACAATCATATAAAACAAAACTTAGCAGGATCCTTCTTTATAAAGAAGTGACCAAGACAGAGGTAATAAATATGTCTTATTTTTAAGTTCTTCTCAGAATTGTCATTTGTGTTTACTGGTAAAATTCAGCCACATTTCAATAACAATCTTGCCTTTCTTTACATGTATAATTTTTTCAATTCTAAGTATTACACTTATCTAAAAAAGTGTCTGATCATTTGCATGCTTTATGCTTAAAATAGAATGAGAGTAAGACTCAATGTTATATGACTTCATATAAAAATAAGTGCTATTCCACCTTTAATCCCAGCACTCGGGAGGCAGAGGCAGGCGGATCTCTGTGAGTTCGAGGCCAGCCTGGGCTACCAAGTGAACTCATGGAAAGGCGCAAAGCTACACAGAGAAACCCTGTCTCAAAAAACCAAAAAAAAAAGTGCTATTCTCTTAAGAAATATAATTGAATAATTGCACATTTAATCAATTTAGTCATTTCATGTATGATGTTCAGTACCCTGGTGGGAATCTTGTATTTTAAGTCCTTTCCAAGTGAGCAATGTAAAAATTCTCTAGCATCAACTTTTCAAACTGTTTTTAACTCATCTGTCTAAACTTAAGTACTAGAATCTCTAGAAGATATTATGACAATTCAAGAAACTACAACAAAATATAAGTGTACTTAAGTAAGAAAAGCATATTATAATATGTCCAAGCCCTAACTTCAGAGAAGCTGCCCTTTTTGTGATGACTTTTGACTAGTTAAGTTCCTTCTTGCCCAACCATGAAAAAAAGTAGAATTGCATCTACTTATAAATCCTTCTGTCTGTAAACAGTATATATATATGACATGTTTAATCTATCTCTGGTTTTACCTAATATCAAGGACAACATTTGAATATTTAGTCATAAATTTTGAAACTATTTTGGCCTACTCCAGAAGATATTTTTCAAAGACAATAAAGTTCTAAAACTATGAATATGTTCTGAAATAAGTGACCTGTGTACAGAAGACATGGGTGAGTGTTTAAGATTCATTTGTTTGTTTGTTTGTTTATGTATGTATATGTGTGCCTGAATGAATTTATGCATACCATGTGTGTAATTTATTTCAGAATTCTGAGGGTGTCAGATCCTGTGGAATTGGAATTACAAACAGATGTGAGTTGACTGATATGTGTGCTAGGAACCAAATATGAGTTCATAGGAAAGTGCTTTAAGTGCAGAAAGTACTCTTAACTTTCTCCAGTCCAACATGCATGAGTTCTAACATATGTATTTGGATGTATCAACTTGAGTGCTGTAGAGTCTTCCGTACTAACCATTCATCTTATTATTGCTTTCCAATGATAAAATATCTTGCATTATTAAAAATAATGTAATGAATCATAAAATCAAATTTAGTAACACCAAATGAAATTAGAGATGACAAATTTATTGTGTTTATGTAAAATCAAAACCAACTGCTCAGCTCACAACTTATCTTATGTTTTTTGTTTATTTTTATTTTCTTTTTTGTTTTTGTTTGTTTTGCTTTTTTTCAGAGAGAGAGAGAATATTTTATTATTTTTAAATGAAAGGAGTTTGTAGTATTTTTCCATGGTACATATCAGCATCAATGAAGGTCTTTTTCTTGCTCAAATTGCTTATTTATTTCATACTTACTAAAATCCCGAGAGAGCCACTAAAACAATCTAAAGTATGAACTAAGAAATGAAATAGCTTCATTGTCACATGTATATTACAATTTTTTAAATATTTTTATTTTATAATTAATTTAATTTTACATATCAGCCACAGATTCCTCTGTCCTCCCTCCCCCCCCCCCAGCCCTCTCCCCAATCCATCCCCCATTCCCACCTCCTCTAAGGCAGGATTTCCGCTGGGGAGTCAGCCCAGCCTGGTAGATTCAGCCAAGGCAGGTCCAGTCCCTTCCTCCCTACACCAAGGCTGAACAAAATGTCTCAGCATAGACTCCAGGCTCCAAAAAGTCAGCTCATGCACCAAGGACAGGTCCCGGGCCTACTGCATGGGGGCCTCCCAAACAGTTTAAGCCAATCAACTGTCCCACCCATCCAGAGGGCCTGTTCCAGTTCCACTGGGGCTCCTCAGCCATTGGTTCACAGTTCATGTGTTTCCACTAGTCTGGCTATTCATCCCTGTGCTTTTTCCAATTATGGTCTCAATATCTCTTGCTCATATACTCCCTCCTCTCTCTCACTGATTGGACTCCTGGAGCTCCATCTGGGGTTTGGCCATGGATCTCTGCATCTGCTTCCATCAGTCACTGGATGAGAGTTCTATCATGACAGTTAGGGTGTTTGGTCATCTGATCACCAGAGTAGGCCAGCTCAGGCCTTCTCTTGACCATTGCCAGTAGTCTATAGTGGAGGTATCTTTGTGGATTTCTGGGGCCATCTCTAGCACTCTGCTTCTTCCCATTCCCATGGGGTCCCCACCCATCATAGGATCTCCTTCCCTGTTCTCCTACTCTGTTCCCTAACCAGCTGGGACCGCCCGTTCCTCTAAGCTCTCTTTCCCCAGACCCTTGCCCTCCATTACCTCCCCCCTTATGTCCAGGTTGCTAATGTAGATCTCATCTACCTCTCTGTTGCTGGGCAATCACCATGTCCCTCCTAGAGTCCTCCTTACCAGGTAGCCTCCCTGGAGCTATGAGTTGCAGTCTGCTGAGAGATACACAATTCAGTGAAGTTACCATATCTCCATAGGCCAATACACTACAATTTTCATGAATTACCTTTAATTAATTAACAGAATTATCATATTACTGTTTATTTTTATCGCAATTCTAGTCACACAGCCACTGCAGAAATAATTGTGTAAGTATCAAAAGAAGCAAAATTCAGAACACATGCTACAGATATACCACCTATGAGTAGATACCTAAAAGACTCTGCATCCTACGACAGGCATATTAGCACATCTGCTTATTACTTTTCTGTTCACAATAGCTGAGATGTCCAACAGCAGATAAACAATGAAAATGTAAATATACAAAACAGAATTTTATTTACCCATAAAGAAATATGAAATTTGGAGGAAAATAGATGAGTACAGAAAGTATTACAATAAGTAAAGTTTTATCATTATATTAATAATATATCATTATATAATATTGAATAATACAATATAATCATACTTAATTATTATATTAAATGCCCAGGTTCAGAAAGACAAACACCACGTGCTCTTTCCCATATACAGAGCTTGATTTTTATGATTTTATGCTTGTATATTTATGTAGTAATGATTGTGTTCATATACTAGGATACCATAAAGGGAGGTATGGGGACCATGGGTAAAGAAATATTAAGAGAAAACTCAGAGAATATATTTAACAAAACCATGGAAGAAAATTTTCCCAACCTAAATACAAATATTCCTATAAAAATACAAGAAGCTTACAGAAACCAAATAGGTTGGATCAGAAAAAAAAAATCCTCTTGCCACCTAATAATCAAAACACTAAACATACAGAACAAAGAGTATTAAAAACAGCAAGAGAAAAAGACCAAGTAACCTATAAAGGCAGACCTATAAGAATCATATCCAACTTCTCAACAGAAAACCTAAAATCCAGAGGGGCATGAACTGATGTCTTCTAGACTCTAAGAGACCACGGATGTCAGCCCAGACTACTATACCCAGCAAAACTGTCAGTCACCATAGATGCAGAAAACAAGATATTTCAGGACAAAGTAAAATTTAAACATTATCTATCCACAAGCCCATCCCTACAGAAGGTACTAAGAGGAAACCTCCAACTTCCAGGAACTTAATTACACCCATAGAAACACAGGAAATAAATAATCTCACACCAGCAAAACCCAAAGAAGGGAAAACAACAACAAAACACACACACACACACACATACACACACTACCACCACCAAAATAACAGGAATTAACAACCATTGGTCGTTAATATCTCTCAATATCAATGGATTCAACTCACACACACAAAAAAAGGACACAGGCTAACAGATTGAATATGAAAACAGGATCCAAAAGTTTGCTCCATACAAGAAACATACCTCAACATCAAATTTCGACATTACCTCAGAGTAAAGCGTTAGGAAAAGATTTTCAAATCAAATAGACATAAGAAGCAAGCTGATATGGCTAATCTAATATCTAACAAAATAGACTTCCAACCTAAATTAATCAAAAGCATTTCATATTAATTGAAGTAAAAATCCATCAAGATGATATCTCAATTCTGAACATCCATGCCCCAAATACAAAGGCACCCACATTTATAAAGGAAACATCACTAAGATTAACCACTCAAATAACCCCACACAATAATAGTGGGAGATTTTAACAACCCTTTTTCAACAATGAACAGGTCATTCACACAGAAACTAATCAAAGAAATAATAGAAATAACAGATGTTATGACTCAATTGGACCTAACACATATATACAAACATTTCACACAAACCCAGAAGAATATATCTTCTTCTCAGCACCACATGGAACCTTCTCTAAAATTGACCACATGCTTGTCCACAAAGCAAGTCTTTAAATTAAAAAAAAAATGAAATAACCTGTATCTTATCAGACTACCATGGATTAAAGCTTGATTTCAACAACAACAGAAACAGCAAAAAGCGTACAACCTCATGAAAACAACACTTTACTGATTTACCATTGGGTCAAGAGATAAAGAAGTTAAAGTCTTTCTAGAATTCAATGAAAATGAAAGCACAACATAACCAAATTTAGGGACACATTGAAAGCAGAGATAAGAAGAAAATTCATAGCACAAAGTACTTTCATAAAGAAATTGGAGAGGGCAGGGCGGTGGTGGCACACACCTTTAATCCCAGTGCTTGGGAGGCAGTGACAGGCGGATCCCTGTGAGTTCAAGGCCAGCCTGGTCTACAGAGCTAGTTCCAGGATAGGCTCCAAAGCTACACAGAGAAACCCTATCTCAAAAAAAAGAAGGAAAAAAAAGAAATTGGAGAGATGTTATACTAGCAAATTAACAGCACACCTGAAAGTTCCAGAACAAAAAGGAACAAACACATACAAGAGGAGTAGACAGCAGGAAATAAATTGATGGCTGAAATCAACAAAATAGATACAAAGAGAACAATACAAAGAATCAATGAAACAATAAGTTGATTCTTTGAGAAATCAGCAAGATAGACAAATCCATATCTAAACTAACTAAAAGGCAAAGAGAGAATATCCAAATTAATGAAATCAGAACCAAAAAGGAGGACATAACAACAGACACTGAGGAAATCCAGACAACCATTAGGTCATACTTCAAAAATCTTTACTCTGCAAAATTGGAAAATCTAAAAGGAATGGACATTTGATATATACCATTTATCTAAAATAAATAATGATGAGGTAATCAATTTAATAGACAGATAATCCATAAAGAAAAAGAAGCAGTCATTAAAATAATACAAAATTATCTTGGTGTAACTCTAACCAAGCAACAAGAACTTCAAGTCTATTAGGAAAGAAATTGAAGGACATATCAGAAGATGGAAAGATTGCCCATGATCATGGATCAGTAGGAGTAACATAGCTAAAATGGCCAATCTCCAGATTCAATGCAATCCCCATTAAAATCTCAACACAATTCTTTACAGACCTGGAAAGAGCAACACTCAACTTCATATGGAAAAACAAAAAATCCAGGATAGCTAAAATAATCCTGTACAATAAAAGAACTTCTGGAGTTATCACCATCCCTGATTTTAAGCTCTTCAATGGAGCTATAGTAATAAAAATCCGGATGATATTGGCATAAAAATAGACACCTGGATCAAGAGAATCAAATCAAAGACCCAGATGTAAACCCACACACCTATGGACACCTGAGTTTTGACAAAGAGGACAAAATTATACAAAGGAAAAATGAAATCATCTTCAACAAACGATACTGGTCTAACTGGATGTAGGCATGTAGAAGAATACAAATCGATTCATATTTATCACCCTGCACAAAACTCAAGTTCAAGAGGATCAAAGACCTCCACATAAATCCAAATACATTGAACCAGATAGAAGAGAAAGTGGGAAATAGTCTTGACACATTAGCACAAGAGACAACTTCCTGAACAGAACACCAATAGCACAGGCACTAAGATCAACAATTAATAAATGAGACCTCATGAAATTGAAGTTTCTCTAAGGCAAAGGAAACTTTCAATAGAAATAAAAATGGCAGCCCAAGAATGGCAAAAGGTCAACCCCACTTCTGACAGAGGGCTAATACCAAAAATGTATAAAGAATTCTAGAAACTAGACATTAACAAACCAGATAATCCAGTTTAAAACTGGGGCACACATCTAAACCGAGAATTTTCAACAGAAGAATCTCAAATGGCTGAGAAACACTTAAAGAAATGTTCAACATCCTTAGCCATCAGGGAAATGCAAATCAAACCGACTCCAAGATTCCATCTCACACCTGCCAGAATGGCTAAGATCAAAAACACAAGTGACTGCTCATGCTGGAGAGAATGTGGAGAAAGTAGAACACTTCTCCATTGTTGGTGGGAGTGCAAATTTGTAAAGCTACTTTGAAAGTCAGTGTGAATGTTCCTCAGAAAACTGGGATCAACCTACCACAAGACCCAGCAACACCTCTCTTGAACATATATCCAAAGGATGCTCAATATTACCACAAGGACACTTTCTTCAACTATGTTCATAGCAGCTTTATTTGTAATAGCCAGAACCTGGAAACAACCTAGATGTCCCTTTACCAAGGAATGGATAAAGAAAATGTACATTTACACAATGGATTATTACTCAGCTATTCAAAACAAAGACAACAGAAAATTTGAAGCAAATTGATGGAACTAGAAAAAAATCATTCAGAGTGAGGTAACCCAGACTGATAATACAAACGCATTATGTACTCACTCATAAGTAGATATTAACTGTAAAATAAAGGATCACTATGCTACAATCCACAGACCCAGAGAGACCACATTGGTGCCTAGCCCAATTGTCATCAGAGAAGCATCATTCAGCAACTGATGGAGGCAGATGCAGATATCCACAACTAAACATTAGGCAGAATTCAGGATCCATGGGAAGGCTCACACAGACAACTAATCTGAGCTCCTAGGGGCTTGCAGATACTGAACAGACAACCAGGGAGCCTGAATGAGACTGACCTAGGCACTCTGCATATATATTACACAGTTGTGTAGCTTGGTTCTCTTGTGGGACTCCTAACAGTGGGAACAGGAGCTGTCTCTGACTCTTTTATTGGCTTCTGGGACCTTATTCCTCAAACTGGGTCGCCTTGCCAGTATGGGGAGGTGCTTAGTCTTACTGCAACTTGATAGGTCACATTTTATTGATGCTCATAAGAGACATGCCCTTTCCTTGATGGAGACAGAAGAGGAGGGATTGGAGGTGGGGGGGGAATGAGGGAGAAGGGCTAGGAGAGGAGGATGGGGAAAGGCTGCAGCCAAGATGTAAAATAAGTAGATGAATAAAAAAAGAAACATTGAGAGGAATATTTAATAATGCATAATATGAAAGAGGGAATACCAAAACAATGTATACCATAGGAAGCTTGGTACTTTTTAACCTAATTAAAATTATAAATAAATGAAAAATAATAAAGAAAAGCTAAAATTCTACAGCAGTGGATTCACACAATAACCTTTTCATAGTTGATGATGTTGAAGATAGAAGATATTTAAGGCAGAGACTATTGTGCTTAAAAACATTTGTTTTAATGACATAGTGAACTTGCATTAATATACTTGTTCTCATTACATGAATTTTCTTTAAATGTTAGTCTTAATCCATTGTTTTTAGCCACAGTTTCTTTTTCATTTTTGAAGAAGCATTTTATGGCCTTCATTTTCAAGTAATTCTAATGTTAAGAATGGATTTTATATGACATCAGAATTAGAAATCAGAAAATAGTATAAAAGTAAACAGAAGGCTTATTTCTGTGTACTATAGACAGGCACCCTTCATTAGGCTTCCTTTCCTTTTTCTGAACTTGAAAACTATGAAACTATGAGAGTTGGAATGAATGACATAGCATCCAAGTCAATGGTGTCACCAAGAATCTATATATATTAATTCTTTAAACTCCCCTGACATTAAAGTTTGAAGGCATTCCTTTCCCGTTTCTTTTCTGTTACCTGTTTTTCACTTACAATGTATTAATTATTATTGAAAGTATTTAATGATCGATGTTAAATTAAAAATTTATCATGTTGACTTTATCTCCAGTTACTAACATTAAATAATGAAGTTTATTTTGTTATAGTGCAAATAAAATTAAAGACAGAGAGTGTCTGAGTGCTTTGATACTATCATCAAGTTATATGTAACCCTTGACTTTAAAGGATTTGCATAAAATTATATTCTATTACCTAAACCACTTAGATTTCTTCTGGGCAAATAGATTTAAAGCACATAACTTATTTTGCAATTATGTATTTATTTTATTCAAATGTATCAGATAACAAATTGGAATTTACTGTTTAGTCTATAGCTAACATGTGGCCTCTTCACACAGTGATCTATAGTGATTGTTCTTTGGGTTTTCAGTCTTTGTATTGAAACTATGGGGACAGGAAAGATTGACAAAGTGATTAACACATCAATTATGTATCGATTAAGTAAAAGCAGAATTGATGTCATTATCTGACAAGCCTTCTAAAAAGTGACTCATTTTGCAGACCAGGTTGGCCTGCAACTCAGAGATCTACCTGCCCATATTGCTGAGTTCTAGGATTAAAGGTGTATCACCTGGAAAATGGAAAACTGCCAGAAAGGAATATCCAATGTGAACTACTGTTAATTTAACAGGAAAATTTTGAACTTGCATTACTATGCATTTTTCTTATGTCTTATACCAGATTAGCTTACATACAAATACATGGACCTAAATACCTTTTTGTTCTTTTCCAGAGAAAAAAATTCTCGGGATGAGATCCAAATATTAATAAACTGGTGCACCAAATTTTATATTTGCAGAGACCATCTTATTGTATTAGCCAAAAAGAAACTAGCCTAGAATCAAAATACTTTACATACTGAAGTAGATGGTCATTTACTAGTTAACAAGAAATGAAAATATGGTAAATCTGTAAGTCGGGAAGTCAAACTCTTAAGAAATTGATAAATTATTCTTTACCTACTATTGTAGATACAAGTCTAGTGACCAGAAATCTCATGTTCACTAAACCCAATATTTATTACATAGATATGCACAACTAGATGAAGTGCTTGCTCTCAAATAATTTTGTATAATCTTTTAAACCAACCCCAGCTATGATAATACATTTTCCTCAGAATACAATGTCTTTGATTATAGCCTTAGGAATACATTCTAAGCCTTAGTAATCTAATGAGTTACCTTAATTATAGGAGAAATATTTCTTAATAACCACAACTTAATACTGCCCTTTAAGGTCAATGAATTCTGAAGATGACTAATCTTGTTCATTGACAGATTTCATTAATCTGTGTCCAATATCTGGGTCTGATAATTTATGAGATTCTTATATATCCCTTACAGAGGTCAAAAAATTTGACAGTTTTGTACTACAGAAAGGGCTATGATGCACACCAGTCTAGTAGTCCTTTGTCCAACTGATTTCATTCCACCTAATTCATTTCTAATCTCGAAGCCCAGCCTACATGCACATTCCCTTTTTCTCTCCAACCTTTAAAGTCTGCAACACGGAAATATCAAAAGGAATCCACTTGCTCAGATCTAATTGTAAAAATACAAGCAATGTAAAGAATCAAGCTAGTAACCCTCCCCCCAAAGCCTACCAATCTTGTAGAAATGCTTTCAACTAGAATTACCTAGATGAAGCCAGCACATAGAATTCTGAGAACTGACTCTTTGGGAACATAAACAAGATTGATAGACACTTGGTGCAACTAACCAAAAGAAAGAGAGAGAGGAATCAAATTAAAAGATTCAGAAATGAGCAGAGAAGTCTTACAAGAGAAACCAAAGGCCTTTAAAATACTCTAAGAGCATATTTGAAGCCTATACTCTGTTAAGCTGGAAATACTAAAGAAATGGATGAATTTCTTTTTTTAAATTTATTTATTTAAAAAAGGTTCTTTTTTTCATTTTTGATAACAATCCTAGGACCCTCTCTCTCCCCTTTTACCACACCCCAGCCCCCCCATCTACTCTTCAGAGAATGCAAGGCCTCCCTTGGGGAGTCAACAAAGTCTGGCTTACTAAATTGAGGAAGGACCAAGGCCCTCCCCCCTGTGTCAAGGCTGAGCAAGGTATCCCACCCTAGGGAATGTGTTCCAAAAAGCCATTTCATGTACTCAGGATAAGTCCTGGTCCTATTGCCAGGGGCTCCCCAAACAGGTCTATCCACATATCTGTTATCCACATTCAGAGGGCCTAATTCACTCAGTCCCATGCATGTTCCTCAGCTGACAGACCAGAGTCTATGAGCTCCCACCAGCTTGGGTCAGCTGTCTCTGTGGTTTTCTCCATCATGACATTGACCTTACTTGCTCCTATGATCCCTGCTCCCTCTCTTCAACTGAAGTCTAGTTCTAGTTCAATCTAAACCACCACAATTAAACCAAGAAGAAAGAAACAATGTAAATAATCCCATAACAAAAGAGAAGCTTGAAATAATCATAGAAAGGTTTCCAATGACAAAAATACCTCCACAGCAGGATGGATTCAGAACAGAATTATGTCAGCTTTTTAAAGATCTGTAGCCAATCCTTTTAAACTATTAAAAAAATAGAAACAGAAGGAATACCCACAAACTCCTATAAAACCAGTATCATTCTAATACCAAAACCAGGTAAAAACATAACAAAAAGAAAGAAGGAAAGAAAGAAAGAAAGAAAGAAAGAAAGAAAGAAAGAAAGAAAGAAAGAAAGAAAGAAAGAAAGAAAGAAAGAAAGGAAAACTATGGGCTACTATCATGATGAATAAAGATTCAAACATGTTCATTAAAATATTTGCATACAGAATACTGAAATATATCAAAAAGGTTCTCCACCATGACCAAGCTGAATTTATTTCTGAAATGCAGGTGTAGGTCAACATATGGAAGTCAATAAATGTAATAAAACCCATAAATAGACTTAAAGACAAAAATCCAATGATCGTCTCAATAGATGCAGAAAAGCCGTTGCCAATATCCAATGTGCCTTTATGATAAAAAGCCCTAGAGAATGTAGGACTAAAGGCAGTATATTTCAATATAGTAGAAACTATATATGAGAAACCCACAGCCAACATCATCCAAAAATAAAGCAAAACTTGAAGCATTTTCACTGAGGTTAGGAACAGGACAGGGCTACCCATTATCTTCATTCCTTCTCATAGAGTACTGGAAGCACTATCTGGAGCAAAAAGACAGGAGAAGGTACTTGAAGGGATTCAAATAGAGAAAGAAGTCAAATTATCCCTATTTTCAAATGACATGATTCTATTCATTAGAGATCCCTAATATTCTATGAGAAAAACCTCTATAAATGAAAACCAATTCAGTATTTTGGCAGAATATAGTATCAGCTTGCATAAAACAATTGCTTATTTATACTCCAACAACAGACACATGGAGAGAGAGATCCTGGACATGCTCCCATTCACAATTACCTCAAAGGAAATTATATATCTAAGAATAAACCTAACCATGGAAGTGAAAGTCCTTTACAATGAAAGTTTAAACCTCTGAAGAAAGAAATGGAGAAAGACACCAGAAAATGGAAAGCCATCTCATGCTCATCAATGGGTAGAATTAATATTATGAAAGTGATCAGTTTACCAAAACCTAATTATAGGTTCAATGCAACCCCAATCGAAATTCACATCTCAATCTTTACAGAAATAGAAAAAAGTATCCTGCAATTCATATGGAACCAGAAAATAGCCCAGATAGCCAAAACAATCTTTAGCTAAAAGAACAATGCTGGAGGAACTATCATTCCAGATATTAAGATGTATTATAGAGCCATAGAAATAAAATTGAAAAAGGTGGAATGCATTCTAATTAGGGAGCTGTGAGGGAGATAAATACAGAAGAAGGGAGGGATGAAGGTAAAATAATGAGATGTCTGAAAAAATGATAAGGAATCATACTCTTTACTATCTAATAAAATACCTATAATTCACATTAATCTTTGTATAAATATGCATGTATAGTTTAAATGAAGATGTTCACAACTATGCTGGGAATATTTTTCCCAAGATCCAAAGACTGTTTAACAAAACAAACCAACACCAAGCATGAGAAGCCGCCTTTTGACTTGTCAATCAGGGCTATCCAAGAGACTCTGCTTTTATGGTACCAGAAAGTACCATGCAAGCTTCCAAAAGAACAAATCAACAACAGTCATACTCAGCTATGATGCCTATGAACCACATCAATGATCAGCACAGGACAATAATCCTAAGGGTGCAGGAGTACCACCACATACCTTGGTGGTAACTAAAAGATATTTCATTGGACTTAAGACCAGTTCAAGAAGAGGGAAATCACACCTGGTATAGGAAATCTAGTCAACTCTCTAGGGCTAGTGAAATCACAGAACTTGGAAGAGAATTCACAACTACCACTTTGCTAAACCAGCATAATTCCCAACTATGCTATAATATTTGTTCTAATATTTGTAGCATGAATCTTTAAAGGTCTTATTAATAAAAACAAATCCAGAGCCAGGTATTGGGGTGAACGCTGGAAGATCAGAGAGACAGAACGCAAACTACAGCTGACCTCACCTCGCCAACTTCTCAGCTGATCCTGTTTCCTCAAACAGGAAGCCTCTGAGTCCTCATCCAAATGAATCTCAGACGAACTGCTGCTGAAAGCCTAAAAACTTAACCAGGCTCTAGTTCCTGGTCCTCCTGCCTTATATATCTTTCTTTCTGCTTCCTGCCATCACTTCCTAGGATTAAAGGCGTGTGTCACCATGCGTGGATGTTTCCAGTGTGGCTTTGAACTCACAGGGATCCAGATGGATCTCTGCCTTTGGAATGCTAGGATTAAAGGCATTTGTGCCACCATTTTCTGGCCTCTATATCTAGTGGCTGTTCTGTTCTCTGACCCCAGATAAGTTTATTAAGGTGCACAATATATTGGGGGACACAATATCACCATAGTTATACCTGAAAATAAGTATAGTTCTCAATCTTATCAAGGAAAATTCTCTTTGCAACAGATGGAAACCATCACAGTAAACCACAAGCAATCAAAACACAGAATTATGGAACTTAGTCCCAAGGGATATATCTATAATATAACTTTTTTTTTAACCTAAGGCTTAGTAGTCATTGTGAAAGTAGCTACAGAAAGTATACGATCCAGAGGAACAGATAGTTTGCTATGAGATTGTGTCCTCTAGGATTGTCAGAAGCTTACCTATAAAGTCATACAAACATGATTGCCTAACTACTAGCTGGTCAAGGATAACAACAAACATGTTAAAATGGAAAGGGGAAAAGTCAGGAGACCTCATTTGCTCTCCCCATTCTCTTGACCTCAGACTCACCAGCACCTCCTCTCCTCCTCCTGCTAGCCACCCAGCCCACTAGCTCTAACATTTCATTTCCCTTGCCAGCCTCTCAGGTGGACCCCAAAGTCTGGGACATACAGAACCCTTCTATTGATAGGCATAATTCCCCTATTGTTATCCAGTTGTAGGACCCTACCTGGTACATCACCCTAGCTCAGTACCCTTTCTCACTGCAGAGCCTTAGGGGACTTAAGCCTATCATCTCTGACATTCTCAGAAAAAAAAAAGCTTCTTTGCCCAACTTCTTCTCCTTTTAACACCCCTATACTTGCAGTTAAGAAGTCTAATGGAACCTACCACCTGGTCCAAGACCTCTAGCTCATTAATTCTTCAGCGGTCCTCCTCCATCTTGTGGTGTTTAACCCTTACACACTTCTTTCCACTATCTGTTCAGGAACCTCCCATTTCTCAGTTCTAGATCTTAAGGATGCTTTCTTTTCTATTCTTCTCAGCCCTCAGTCTCAAAATATCTTTGCCTTCACCTGGACTGACCCTGACACTCACCTGTCTATGCAGCTGACTTGAACTGACTTGCCACAGGGATTCAGGGACAGCCCACACCTATTTGGTCAAGCCCTAGCCTCTGACTTGCTCTTTGTCCCTCTCTGGCTCTAAACTAATACAGTAAGTAGATGACCTTCTACTCTGCAGCCTGTCATTACAAGTTAGCCAAACTAGCACCTCTGCTCTCCAGCTGTCCACTCCTCAGGTCACCTATTTGGGTCTAACCATAACCCCAACCTACAAGGCAATTATTGTAGATAGAAAGCATCTAATCTTTTGCAGTCCCCTCTACTAAACAGGAGATTCTGTCTTTCCTAGGAATTGCTGGCTTCTAATGGTCCTGGGTTCCATCTTTTTCTCTCCTTGCCTACCCCCATATGAGGCAGTTCTGGGCTCCCTGCATGAACCCCTCCTTCACCACATTACTAAACGCTTCCAGACGCTCCAACAGGCTCTTCTCCAGGCTCCAGCACTTCACCTCCCAGACCTAACTCATCCCTTCTCTCTCTCTCTCTCTCTCTCTCTCTCTCTCTCTCTCTCT
>CABHPR010136337.1:0-12084 GCA_902168415.1 Peromyscus melanophrys
ACACGGTAGGTACTGTTGTCTGGGCTTGTGGAACATCTCCAGTGGAACTTGTGTCTGTACTGGGTTTCTTTGTTGTAGTAAATGATAAAGAGGGTTGGAATGGATCTCTGGGTTCATTCTTGAGACCAGGATTTTAAGAATTGTACGTTTGGAAAGGAAGGAAATGTCATAAAAGCTGGAACTGGAAAGTGCCTTGATGGAATGGTTGGTTGTGGGAAAATTCTAACATAGTCCCCATTTAACAAGCACCTCACCTTAGAGTTAAACAAATAGATACACTTTCATTTAATGAGTCATAATAAAAATGCCCCCAAACTCATGGACAGTCTAATTGTAATTAAATTCTTTAATTGATTTTCAATTTAATCCCTATCCTCTTTTCTCAGTCGGGTCACTTATACTTTGCAAGGAGACAGGAAAACCTTAGGGAAAAGATATCAATATGCCAAATTCTAGAAGCCCTTTTTGTATTTGTGAATGGTAATGCCTGTAGCAAGGTGTCTTAGTGCAGACAGGATGAATCCATAAACTCACCTCTCTCAGAAACCCAGGCCCTCTAGAGCACTTCCTGTGTGATATTGATCTTAAGTTTCCTGGCTGACTCATGGCAGCCATCCACAGTCCACCAACTCTGGATGAATTTCCTGCTTCAGCCTGGCTTGTGGGCTGGTCCCTGATGTAGGCACCCTGCTTTCTACTGGTCAGGCGAATTGCTGAAGTTGGAGATAAAGAGGGTCAGACTTAGCTTTTTCTTGTCCCCTTCTCCCAAGTTCACACAGTTTTCTCTTCATCTGCTGTCCCTGACCTCTAGCTAACAGATTCCCACCAGTGGATGTATAATATAGATGCCACAGGTTGTCACAAGCTCCCATGGTTTTGTAAGGTGTAGTAACCCTGATGCTGTGCCACCCGGAGTGGCTCTGATTTCCCAAACATGTGCCAGCTGCAGTAGAGCCTAGAGTGAGGCCCACCATCTCTAGTCTGCCTCCAAGTGTCAGTAAGTAGACAATGCTTGTCCATGTTTGTACATCTTCAGAGGTGTGGATCTGCTTTTAGTAGATATCCTCTGAAATAAACGCTGAGTTGTTTGAGTCCCCTTTTCTGGTCTTATAATGAAATACAGGTAGGATTTAAAGAATGGGGAATTTATTTGGCTTACTTACTTTGTTTTATTTGGTAGAAGCAGGGATGTTGAAAGGCAGCCTTCTTTCTGTGCTTCATAATGTAATATGGGATATCATATGGCAAGACAGAGAAGCCTGCACCATGGATCTCTCCCCTTCTTCTTGTAATACCATCATGAGACTCTACTTTTAAGACCTCGTGGAATCCTAATTAGCTCTCAGAGGCCCCACTTCCACCATATTAACATGTGCTGGGAAGTAAAATTGTTAATGCATAATTTTTTATGACACACATTCATGCCACAACAGCAATTGCATTGGAATTCTTCCTGGAGTTTACCTCCCATAACTACCACTGATGGACCTTTCCAAAACTTCCCTGGGTTTTATTTCTGTATAAAATTATTTATTTACTATAAAACACTTGTATTACCCTGTATGTTTTCAAAGATAATCATTGGAATTTTGAAAAAGTCATATTATAATGAAAAATAAACTATGTTTTCATTATTGGACAGCTATTTTGTCTCTGATTTCTTGTCTAATTATATCTTCATTTTCATACAATAGTTCATACAATAGTTCAGTTGGCTCTGATACACTGATGACTTTGTTTTAACCCACGGTCCTGGGGAGAGACAGGTCCCTGCCATGCTTCTGATGTCCTATTTCATTTCCTACCTACAGCGAGGACATGAGGAACAACTGACATTTCCTAGAGCCCCAAGAGACCCATTCATTTTTAAATTTACTGTATATAAAATATTTTGTAATTTTCCACCCAAATTCCTTAATATGATTTCCACTTGATTATTGCAGCTAATGATCATGTAAGCATCCTTGCTCAAATGGAAAATTGAAGATGTTAAAATAGCCTTAAGTCTTTTTAAAAATGAAGTTAAAGTGTTTTGGTGTGTAAAATTAAACATGTCATACTTTGAATACAGTGCTTGGCTGCTTTAACGCAATACACAATGCTTTTCTATGATATCTGCTCTAAGAGTGGGCTGTGTAAAAACCAAATGAGCTTTATATGTTCAGAAATGTCCGGAGTCCCAGGCCTAATGCCGTGCCTGATAGTAAAAGGCATCTCAGAATATTAGTGATTATTATGATTTCTCATGGAGGCAATAGTATAGAGTGGGGTCAGCTCCTCCAAAGTATAATTTACTCCTTAATTAAATATGTATGGATCCAATCTGTAAGAATGCTAGCTTTGTTGTCTTAATGTTATGGTAGGAGTATCCTTGCCCTTGCTTTGTAGGCAGTGGAAGGCTATAGAAGCAGCCACTTTATACGCAATTAATGTCTATACATTTGCATACTAGAAATGTGCTGGTCAATGCTGCATTATTAAATAAAGGACTCAGTGGCAACTCTAACTCCTGGTTCTTGCCAGCTTGGAGATGCATCTAAGGCATACACATTTTTATAGCAAAGCAAGCTCTCAATTTCTTTCCCTGTAAAATATAGATAAACTTTCCTGATCAAAGAACTGAATGAAATGGGAGAAGTGCCCCCAGTCAGCGATAAGCCTCCTCCATCCCCAGTGAACAGCTAAGATGAGAAGTGTATGCTAAAAGGGGCTCCTTTGCTAGTTCACAGCATCTGCTCCTGTCTTTGATAACTCACAAAGGACTGGATATGAGCTTATAATTTTTGAAGAGTCTGTGAACTTCCACAAGGCTTATTCGTGATCATATAGAACCATAAACATTAGCTATAACGTGAATTTATTGAATAGTTATCCCAGTGTCTTATTATATCTTTTTCAGTGAATGAAACTTTGCAAAGCTTTGGCTCTGTTCATCAGAACAGTCTATGTGAGTAGCTGAGGCAAAATGTCATAACATGATGTGAGGACAGACTTCAGACATCCAAGTTACCTGGGAGAGGAAAGTCCACATCAGAAAGAAAAAAGCGATCACCTTTGCTGCTCACAGTGACTAAGGCTTCCTAGAAGTGCCAAGTTTTAAAGTCTGTTTCTGTTTTAAATACCTTAGTGGAATAGAGCAGTTTGACAGCCTAGAAAAAAAAACACTTCACCTCTGAGCTGTCAGCTATCATATCCCTAGCAAAGAATGAAGCAAGAGAAGGGTGAAACTGGGGGAAATTAGACACCAGGAAGCTTTCCCAGGTGGACAAGGAAGGATGAACAGCCCTTGCTCATTCAGGAAAAGAAAATAGAGACCACATCATGGTTTCTGAGGCTCAGAATGAATATGCATTTATGGTTGGTACCTTCCAAGGTTTTCGTTCCACACAGATCTAGTCTCAGTCAACACACTGATAAGAGTTTATAAGCTCAGTCTTCTTGGTTTGAAAGTTTGTATAACTTGTTTCAGGAAGACAGAGACAAAGCAACGCAAAAATAAGAAATACCAAAAAAAAAGGAAGTTTGATTTTCTAATGCTAGACATTTGCTCATCACTGAGCTATCCCCCACTCTTGTTTGTTGTCTTTGCTTTATGAAGATAGTCAGATCAAGGAGGAAGCGCCCACAGAATGGGAAAAGATCTTTACCAACCCCACATCTGACAGAGGACTGATATCCAGAATATATAGGGAACTCAAGAAATTAAACATCAAAATTCCCAACAGTCCAATTAAGAAATGGGCTATAGAACTAAACAGAGAATTCTCAGCAGAGGAAACACAAATGGCTGAAAGACATTTAAGGAATTGCTCAACATCCCTAATCATTAGGGAAATGCAAATCAAAACAACTCTGAGATACCACCTTACGCCAGTCAGATTGGCTAAGATCAAAAACACTGAGGACACCTTGTGCTGGAGAGGATGTGGAGCTAGGGGAACTCTCCTCCACTGCTAGTGGGAATGCAAGCTGGTACAGCCACTGTGGAAATCAATATGGCGCATTCTTAGAAAATTGGGAATCAATCTCCCCCAAGATCCAGCTATACCACTCGGGCATATACCCAAGGAATGCTCAATCATACCACAAGGGCACTTGCTCAGCTATGTTCATATCAGCATTATTTGTAATAGCCAGAACCTGGGAACAACCTAGATGCCCTTCAACCGAAGAATGGATAAATAAACTGTGGTACATATATACAATGGAATACTACTCAGCAGAGAAAAACAATGACATCATGAGGTTTGCAGGCAAATGGAGGGATCTAGAAAAAATCCTCCTGAGTGAGGTAACCCAGACTCAGAAAGACAAACATGGTATGTACCCACTCATAGGAGAATACTAGTTGTGGAACAAGGATGACTGGACGGCTACTCACAACACCAGGGAGGCTATCTGGAAAACAGGACCCCAAGAAAGACACGGGGATCGCCCAATGACGGAGAAATGGATGAGATCTACATGAACAGTCTGGACATGAGTGGGGGTAATGAGGGGCGAGGGGCGAGGGAAACACCAGTAGCTCAGACACTGAGACAAACAATCAATCAATGGGACCTCTTGAAACTGAAAAGCTTTTGTAGAGCAAAGGATACGGTCAACAAAGCAAAGCGACAGCCCACAGAATGGGAAAAGATCTTCGCCTTAGGCATTTGTGAGACATACTTTGGATGTATCTGTAAGCGTGTGTCCAAAGAGGGTTAATGTGGATGACACCAGCCTATGGGCCTAAGCGTTGGAGTGGATAAAAAAGAAAAGAAAGCCAGATGAGTGCCAGCAGTCCGCTCTTTATCTGTTTCTTGATCTTCACTGATTTGAGCAACCTCATTTGTAGTGGGTAGCTGTTCCAGCTTTGACCTGAAAGTACTACCCCCATTGAGGCTTCAGTAACTGTCACGCCTACAAGGTGGGCCGAGACAGGAGCCCTTAAAACTCAAGATCCAGATGTGTGGGCTCTCTTGGTTCCTGGATCCTGGACGCTAGAGGTAGATTGAACAGAGTTTTCCAGAGAACACCGCTGGACTGCACTACACCTTTCCTGGACCCTGTAACCTATCCCTTTACTTGTAAGTTACCCCACAAAATAAACCTCCCTGTTAACTACGTGGAGTTGCCTTAATACTTCAACCAATATTCATGTTCCCTCTACCATTCCATCTCTGCTCTTGTGCCTTGCCATGATGGATTGTACTTTAAACTGTGTCAAAATAATCCCTTTCTCCCTTCACTTACTCCTTGTAAGACATTTGGTCATGTCAATGAGAAAAGTACTTATACATGTTTATTTAATCCAAATTTGAATTTTTTCTGCTACCCCCTGCCCCCCACATTAGCTTTGGTTCTTTTGTGAGCTGCATTAACAGCATCTCTAAGGATCCTTAAAATGTGTCAGGCTCAGCTGAAACCTAAGAAATAAGAATCTTTATTTTAGGAAGATTCTCAGAGGATTTATATCCATATTAAAATTTTGAAAATGATGGGTCTAGTATGCATTCTGATTTATCACCTTCATGTCCATCAAGTTAGAGACCTCCCAAGGAAATCAGTATGGAAATAGCAAGTCTTATTTGCACGTTTAGTGTCAGTGCTGATGGGGCATGGTTTTTAGTGGTTAAACAAATCGACCTGCTGCATTTGTTCAGTGACTTGTGAGTCATGATACTCTACATTACCAATCACAGACAGACAGGCAAATGAGCTGCTGCCCCTTCTGGGGCACTTTGATAGTTGGCGGTGTTTGTAGAACCAGGTGTATTTAGTGAAAGCAGAGCATGACAGACAGTTTGAAACAGATTACATAGATAAAAAGAGGGCAGAGAAGTCCAGAATTGCAGCTTGCTGATGAGAGTATGATTGATACTACTTTCAAATGTGATTGTTGGTTAGCCCTGACAAGTGAGGCATTTATGGGGAATCAAAACCATCACTCATTATTCAAACTGCTGCAGAAATATGTATCAGACCAAGGAAAATGTGTATAGTTGACCAAAAACAGGTAAAAGGGAGACCTTCCTTTGAGGATTAGCAATGATCTTTGTCTTGATATGGGCTGTCCATGAATATATGCATTCATCAAACTTGGTGAATTATTAACTTAAGATCTGAATATCTCACTGAATACTAATAATACCTCAGTTAAAAAAGGAAAATTTGTCTTATGAAATCTGGCTGCAGCTAATACCAGACACAGCAAAGAGGGCTGAGGGCTGGCAATTTCACTGTGGTAGTGACACAGAGGTTTTTACTGTATGCAGCAAGGCTGGTTATACTGATCTTATGAGCATCCTGATTAGTGATGTTAGCTCTCAAAGGTGCTAGGTGAAAGTATGACAGAAGCCGTGGTGGCATAAACTCTGGATATGAACCAGCCAGGTTCAGTCTAGCCTTAGTCACCATCAGTCTAAGGCATGACCTCTTTGTGTGGTCATTTCCTTACCTGTAAAGGAATAACAGATGAAACATGTCTCTTGCAGCATGTTTGAAACCTAGATGATTTAATACACATGAAGAACATGTAAAACTCTCTATGCTTGTTTTTTGGACAAATAAAGTGACTAGTACCATTATTATCCACTCAACCAGTTTTATTTCTTCAACATGAGGAATCATGATTTAAGATGAAATATTAGTAGGTGGACCTGTTACTGAACTATTGAATTACTTCTTTGCATGTTATTGACAGTGACCCTTCAACCTGTTGATAAGCCTTAGGACAGAAGGTGTGATCTATTTTGGTAATCACTGTACGCTTGAGGCAGTAGGAATGTACCAGACATGCAGTAGATGAACAATAGCATGTTGAATGGATGAACAAACAGGTGATATTTAGATAAATCTAGGAGGAGTTAGGGGAGGAAGAACCAGAATCAGACTGTATTGTATGAAAAAATTATAGTCAATAAAATAAAGAAAAATAAAGGAATAAATAAAACTTATAAAACATATTCTTGAAGTAATCCCCATGAATAGAGTCTCAATTTTTATGAATTCTTTGACAGTTTCCAACATGTGTATAATGCATTCCGATTTCTTTCACCCTTACCCCCACTTCTCCCTCACGCTCCCACCAACCTCCCCTTCCCCAAAGTCCCTTCCCACTTTCATGTCTTTTTGTGTTGATTTGTGACACTCTGGGTTTAATGAGGGCCATCCATGTGACAATGGATATGGAACTATCGGTTAGAGTCTAATAAGCTTACCAGTATGCACACACTGAAGACAGCCATTTCCCCCTTCCTCAGGTTTCACTGATTACCAGTAGTTTCGGGGAGACAATAGCACCCTGGAGTCCCTTCCCATCCATGACTGACTGTTGACAGGTCCAGTCTTGTTCAGGCCCCAGTGTAGACAACAGCTGCTGTGAAGTTTCAATTGCAATGCCTGTGTCATATCCAGGAGACATTTTACAGCCCTCCTCCATGTCGTAAGCTCCTGCATTCTTCCTATCTCCTCTTGTGTGGGGTTCCTGGAACCTTAGAGGGCATGGTGTAAATCCCTTTATAGTGATGAGCACCCAACAGTTATTTATTCTCAGCATTTTAAACAGCTATGAGTTACTGCGTTCACTGCCCTTTACTGCAAAGAGAAGATAATTGGATTGAGGCTCAGAATAGCATTTGGCAAAGAATATAAACATAAGTAGAAGGCAGTTTGATGTCATGTGAATTTATCAAAATAACAGTAGTGTGCTCCCCCGGCCCTCAGTGCCCATGACTTCCCTATCCCTAGCCACGGGCTTTCGACTAAGTTTGTATGTAGTAATAGACATGAATTCTCTCATATGGAGTGGCCCTTAAATCCCACCAGAGATCAATTGGTTTCATCCAGTCACACCAATCTTGCTCCAGTAGGCACATTTTGCCTGGCAGATTGGTATTGTATCATGCAAGGTTCACAGTTGGGTCAAAACATTGATGAATTTTCTTCCCCCGCAGCCTGCAGAGTTCCTTCAGGCATTGTGTATATTATCCCACAGAGAGAGCTTCCTGTTCAGTTCCAGCTTGATTTCTCTGTGTCCTGCAACCAAACTGTAATGTCTTTAGCAAAAGACCTTAACCATTTAGTTCTGGTGGGCAACTGGGAACAGTGGCAATAGCCTATGTTGTTTGAGGACATTCCTGACTAACAAACAAAGCAGAGGAAGGTATTTAGATTTTCATTTGATTACCCATGGCTTCTTGGATTGGCATTTTTCACTTTGTAGGGTACCTCTTTTCAAACTATAGAAACAAAAGTTTATAAAGTGATAGGTTTCCATATATCTCCTTACAATCCTATTTTTGGTTAAAACCCCCTCCAAAATCCTCCCCTCCTCTATCTCCCACCCCTTTTCCTGTTTAAACTGTACCACCTCAGAATTCCTGCCCTCTGTCTTAATTTTGAATGACCTCAACTATTTCGCTCCATTCAGGCCTCTTCTCCTAATCCAGTGTGGCTTCTTTATAGCATCCTGGTATCTACAGATGTATCAAGTTAAAAACAAATCAATTTGGAAGCAGTGATCCACATGAAAAATAGAATTTGTGGGCCTGGGTTGCCTCACTGAGTATAACTTTTCAATTCTGTTCATTTTCCTGCAAATTTCATAATTTCATTTTTCTTTAGTGTAATTTTATTGTGTAAACATACATTTTCTTTATCCATTCATCAGCTAGACATCTAAGCTGCTTCTGTTTCATAGCTAAAATGAACAGAAGAGCAGTGAGCATGTATATGCAAGTCTCTTGGTCATAGCATATAGAGTCCTTTGGGTAAATATAGCTGGGTCATATGGGTGATCTGTTTTTAACTTTTGGAGCTAACCCACAGATTTCTACAGTGTACACGTTCACCCTCTCACTAACCATGCATAAATTCCCCTTTCCTCACAACCTTGCCAGTATTTGATGTAATTTGTTTTCTTGATAAAAGCCATGACTACTGGGATGAGATGGAATCTCAAAATGGTTTTGATTTGTACTTCCCTGTTAATGTTGATTAGATTACTGTGTGCCTATTATAAATACTGACTGGTATGTAGCATGAGTCTTAAATGTTCTTATTAATAAAGTCAAACCTGGAGCCAGTTATTGGGGTGAACACTGGAAGGTCAGAGAGACAGAACAAACCACAGCTAACCTCACCTGGCCGGATCCTCAGCTGGTCTTGTTTCCTCAGACTGGATGCCCCGAGCCCTCATCCAGAATGGGTCTCAGCTGAACTGCTGCTAGAAGCCTGAATGCTTAAGCAGGCCAAATGCTTCTCCAGGGCAAATGCCTCTCCAGGGCAAATGCCTCTCCAGGGCAAAGGCCTCTAGTTTCTGGTCCTCACGCTTTATATACCTTTCTGCTTTCTACCACCACTCCCTGGGATTAAAGGTGTGGCTTTCTGGGATTAAAGGTGTGTATCACCGTGCCTGGCCGTTTCCAATGTGGCCTTGAACTCACAGAGATCCAGAGGGATTTCTGTCTCGGAATACTAGGATTAAAGGCGTATGCTACCACTGCCTAACCTCTATGTTTAATATTGTGGCTGTCCTGTTCTCTGACCCCAGATAAGTTTATTAGCATACACAATATTTTGGGGAACACAATACCACCACACTGGTAGACCAACATCTTATTGAGACTGAGGTCCCTGATTTTATAGTATCAGAGAAGTGTTTTGAGTATTGAGATGGAGATAATAATTAGAAAACCCAAAGCACTGGTATTCCATGTGGAGGGAGCTGTCAGTGCAAAGGCCTGAGACTAAAGTGAGTGGATTGTGTTCCAGCATCTGAAGACACACACCAACATTTACACCATAAAAAATATCTTCTTTAGGGAGACTTTAGAGAGGGTCTAGGGTATAGCTCAGTCGTAGAGAATTTGCCTGACATGTGCCAAGGTTGTGTGTACAGGTCCCATCACCACATACAGACACTGAATAGTTAAAAACATTCTTATCAATCCACCTGAAATTTTAAAGTAATACTTCAGAGCCAGGAATAGTGGTGCAAGACTGTAATAGTAGTACTTGGGTGCAGAAGCAGGAGGATCATGAGTTTGAGGCCAGCCTGGGCTGCAAAGTAAGTTTGAAGCCTTATGAGGAGACCATGTCTCAAAAGATCAACAACAAAACCAAAGCATAAAAGCTTAGTTAAGATATATATGGTAGTTATTATACCTCCCAGTTGTGCTAGATTCAGTGTTTTAGTGTTTTTTTTAGGATAGTAGATCAGCTAAGATCAAAGCAATGTATTAGTTGGGATGTAAGCCAGATTAATAACAGAAAAGTTTTGACCTTCAAATCTGGCAAGCACTGTGTTTCTATTAATCCATGCACCTGCCGTCAGACTCCGTAAGGCAAGGACCTGATCATACCCATTCGTGCATCTCTCAGAGCTTACCAGAGTAGCTCTGGAAGGGTTCTTAGCATGCACTATAAGTACTTAATCAAGCTAACTGAATTGGACTGGAAAGTGAAGAACACATTCAGAGAGCACAAAATCCAGGACTGAAAGGAAAGCTTGGTTCAGCTTGCTTGAATGATGGAAGTCAGGCTCAGTTCACTCTTTAATTCCTGTGCCTGAAGATTATCCTCACAACACACACACAATACACACAGCACACATAAACACACACACATACAACATATGACACACACATGAATATATATATATATATATATATATATATATATAAATGTTACACAGTTATAAAGAATGTTTGAATTTACTTCAAGTACCGTAAGTTATAAGTGACTGAGGGCAAGAGTGTACAACACCACAAACTATGCTGTGGTGAAGAGTCACTTTGAGTCATACAACACCAATTCAAATGTTTGTTTCTTACAAGCTCCGATGACATTTTACTGGATTTGAAGCCAACAAAGTATTTGTGTAACTATACACAGTGTTTATTGTCTTGTTGAAACTAGTTTACTTTTGTGGATTTCTCTCAGGCAACACTGCTTTAGTATGGAGGAGCCCATTTCAACATCTACTAAGGTTTTTTATTAGAAAAAAGTCTATGTGATGACACCTCTATTTCTGAAATTTTCCTAATTTTAAGATGCAGTCTGGACTCCCTTCTGCTTTAGCCAACATCATCATATCATAAACTGAGCTGGGCAAAGTTGTTCAGGCTTTAGGATTTAACCTTCAAAGTATTAAGTATTTAGCAAAGGCTCCACATCAGTTCAATAGTCGGCTCTTCTAGGGACAGATCCAGATGCCAAGAACTGTATACAGGACAAACCACATACATGTACACGCACACGCACACGCACACGCACACACACACGCACACACACACACACACACACACACACACACACGCACACACACACACAGACTTTTTCCTATTCATTCAAAGGAAGAAACTTAGACTTTTCTTAGACTTTTCTTGGCCTTTGCAAGCTGCCAGCATGGATACCTTGAATCCTCTATTAAGTAAAATTGCTGTATTAGCAACACAGCTTTGTGATGCTGTGGCAGGGACTACCAAGTGACTTACTGAGGGGAGTATATAGTAGTGTGGACAGCATGGATGGTGTGGACAGCGTGGATGCACTGGACAAAGGATGGTTAACACTTCTGCAGGTTGGCTGAGATGTCATCATACCACTGAAAATTAAATAAATTTTAAAATGTACAAGTGCTCATTTCAGATACTTTTCTTTTTATATTTTTGCACAAAGATTGGCCCTGGGCCTCTAAAATGGTGGGAAATGCACCTCTGATAAAGAAGTCTTTATCATGGACAAAGTACTTATCCATGACCCATGCTCCAGAGAAACCATGAAGCCATTTGCAAAGGTGCCTCTAGATCTGTAGAGAGCATCCAACTTGCTCCACACCCACCCCACCTTGGAGCCTTTTAAAACAGTGATCTGGATTCAGTGTGTTTGTGTTAGACCTACAATTCTAAAACACTAACCTGGCCCTAGGTGTTGCCATATATCACATGAAGAGAAAAGGTCTGAAGCTCTGAATGGAACTGCATTTAGCTCTTCTCAGCACACTAATTCCTCCTCCTTCTGTGTCATTCTTTCTCCCCCCACCCCATCAACAAGTGAGAGCCTCTCTCTCTCTCTCTCTCTCTCTCTCTCTCTCTCTCT
>CABHPR010136337.1:12184-23625 GCA_902168415.1 Peromyscus melanophrys
GTTTTCTCTCTCTCTCTCTCTCTCTCTCTCTCTCTCACACACACACACACACACACACACACACACACACACACCACACATTCATGTCCTCACCCTTAAAACATAAGCACATCTCTTTAGCCTCTGCAATGGGTAAATCTAAATTCCCAAGACAATGAGGATCAATTCTCTGCTAAGCAGGCCTAAGTGCAGAGCAAGGGCACCGTCAGCAGTAGTGCCTGTGGTCATCACAGCTTTGTTTTTTGTTTTTTTTGTTTGTTTGTTTGTTTTGTTTTGTTTTTTCCCCTGCCTCTGCAATGGGCTAGTGTGTCCTGAAATGTTATATTCAGTTTTCTGAGAGAAAAGTTTCAAAAGCCATGTCCATGAGAGTGCACTCCTGTGCTGCTTTTCCAGCTCGTCATTTTCTGGTATCTTGCAGAGGCAGCAGGGAGACCTGCCTAAGCTCACCCTTCTTCCACTTTCAGCTCTACACGCTGTGACACTTTTCTGGCATGTGCGTTAGCAGATTCTGATTTGGTGCCGAGTTGAAAGAAACATAGGAAGCACTGCTTCATTTCTGCCTGGAAGAGCCGGGGACAGGATGAATTGTGATTTCTTTCCCTGAGACATGGAAGGGTGATTGGTGAGAAATGAAACAGTCCAGTGATTGCTCTTCACTGAGGGCCAAGTCCATGAGCAATGTGCTACTTTAACTCCCAGTAGTTCCTGGACAAGGCTGAGAATAAATCAGAATTCTAAAGGAAGAAATGTTCCATGCTTTCCAGCACTGTGAGAAAATGGGAGCTCTGTTACAATTTGATTTTTCCCTCTATTCTTAACTCTATCCGAGCACACTAGTTCTCTGTACACACAAAGATCACAAGCTTGAATGGGCCAGAAGAAGTGAATTTAAATTTTTCTTCTTCTAGCCTTCTAAAAATGCAGAGATGTAGAGAGGTAGATCAGAGGGTACAGAAGATGGACAAATAAAGAACTGAAATGAACAAGAATGTGTAGTATTGGTATCCTGGCTGGTTTTACATCAACTTGACACAAGCAAGAGTCATTTGGGAAGTCAGTTGAGAAAATGCCCTCAACAGTAATTAGCCTGTGGGGCATTTTCTTTTATATACATATTTAAATATATAAATTAAATATATATATATATATATATATGTGTGTGTGTGTGTGTGTGTGTAGATGAAACAAGAATTGAATCACATATATAATATGTTGTAACAAATTGAGATAACCTATGTATAGATTTTATTCATCTTTTTACTTTTCATCTTGGCCACAGCCTTCCTCTATCCTCCTCTCCCAGTCCCTCCCTCCAGTCTCACCCCCCAATCCCTTCCTCTTCTATCTGTATCCAGAAAAGGGCAGGTCTCCCATAAGTATCAGCAAAACATGGCATATCAAGCTGCAGTAAGACTAAGCTATCCAGTATGAGCAGGAGGGTCCCATAAGTTAATAAAAGAGTCAAGACAGCCCCTGTTCCCACTCTTAGGAGTCCCACAAGAGGACCAAGCTACACAACTGTAACATATATGCAGAGTGCCTAGGTCTCTTCTAAGCAGGCTCCTTCGTGGTCCATTCAATCTCTACAAGCCCCTATGAGCCCAGGTTAGTTGATTATGTGAGCCTTCCCATGGTGTCTTTGACCCCTCTGGCTCCTACACTCCTTTCTCCTGCTTTTCTTCAGGATTCCCAAACTCTGCCTTATGTTTTGACTGTGGGTCTCTGCATCACCTCCATCAGTTGCTGGATGGCACCTCTCTGATGACAATTGGGCTAGGTACCAATCTGGTCACAGGAGACTGCCAGTTCATGCTACTTATTAACTATTGCAACGGGTCTAAGCTGGGGTCCTCCCTGTAAACTGCTGGGAGGTTCCCCTGCACCAGGCTTCCACCAAACCCCAAAATGCCTCCCCAGCAATCCCTCTCACCACTCTCCTCCTCTTCCTGGCCCAACCTGATCACTCATGTTCCCATCCCTACCTGCCCTCAGTCTAGTCACAAAATCTCTTCTATTTCCCCTTCCCAGAGAGAACTGGGTGTGTCCCCATGATTCCTTCTTGTTACCTAAGTCTCTCTGAGTCTGTGGATTGTAGCATAGTTATCCTTTATTTTACAGCTAATATCAACTTATGAGTGAATACATACCATGTTTGTCCTTCTTAGTTTGGGTTGCCTCACTCAGAATGATTTTTTTTCTAGTTCCATTTGCTTTCAAATTTCCTAGTGTCCTTTTTTTTTTTTTTTAACATCTGAGTAATACTCCATTGTGTAAATGTACCACATTTTCTTTATCCATTCCTCGGTTGAGGGACATCTAAGATGTTTCCAGGTTCTGGCTATTACAAATAAACATGCTATGAATATAGTTGAGCGAGTGTCCTTGTGGTATGATTGAGCATCCTTTGGGTATATGTGCAAGAGCAGGAGTGGTATAGCTGGGTCTTGTGATAGGTTGATTCCAAGTTTTCTGAGAAACCCACCACACTGACTTCCAAAGTGCCTACACAAGTTTGCACTACCACCAGCAATGGAGGAATATTCCCCTTACTCCACATCCTCTCCAGCATGAGCAGTCACTTGTATTTTTTATCTAAACCTTTCTGACAGGTGTAAGATGGTATCTCAGAGTTGTTTTGATTTGCATTTCCCTGATAGCTAAGGATATTGAACATTTCCTTAATTATTTCTTGGCTATTTGAGATTCTTCTGTTGAGAACTCTCTGTTTAGATCTGTACCAATTTTTTTAAATTAGATTGTTTGGTTTCTTGAGTTCTTTATATATTTTGGAAATTAGTCCTCTGACAGATGTGGGGTTGGTAAAGACCTTTTCCCATTCTTGAGGCTGCCATTTTGTCCTATTGACATTGTCCTTTGACTTACAGAAAATTTTCAGTTTCATGAGGTCCCATTTATTAGTTGTTGATCTTAGTGCCTGTGCTATGGGTATTCTGATCAGGAAGTCTTCTCCTGTGCCAATGTGTTCAAGACTATTCCCCACTTTCTCTTCTATCAGGTTCAATGTATCTGGATTTATGTTGAGATCTTTGATCCACTTGAACTTGAGTTTTGTGCAGGGTGATAGGTATGGATCTATTTGCATTCATCTACAGGCCAACATCCAGTTATACCAGCACCATTTGTTGAAGATGCTTTCTGTTTTCCATTGCATAATTTTGGCTTCTTTGTCAAAAATCAAGTGTCCATAGTTGTGTGGATTACATCCATTTCACTGATCCACCTCTCTGTTTCTATACCAATACTATTCAGTTTTTATTACTATAGCTCTGTAGGAGAGCTTGAAATCAGGGATGGTGATAACTCTGGAAGTTCTTTTATTGTACAGGATTGTTTTAGCTATCCTGGGTTTTTGCTTGTTTGTTTGTTTGTTTTTCTATGTGAAGTTGAGTATTATTCTTTCAAAGAATATTTTCAAGTATTATTCTTCATGTGAAGAATTGTGTTGGGATTTTAATGGGGATTGTATTGGTAAGATGGCCATTTAGCCAGAGGGGTCAAGGACACCACAAGAAAACTCACAGAGACTGAACCAGGGAGTCTGCATATATGTTACAGTTGTGTAGCTTGGTCCTCTTGTGGGACTCCTAACAGTGGGAACAGGGGCCGTCTCTGACTCTTTTATTGACTTTTGAGATCCTACTCCTCATACTGGGTCTCCTTGTGCAGCTGTAATACATGGGGAGGTGCTTAGTCTTACTGCAACTTGATGTGCCATATTTTGTTAATACTCATGGGAGACCTGCCCTTTCCTCAACAGAAATGGAGGAGAAATGAATTGGGGGTTAGGAACAGAGCTGGGAGAGGGACTTGGAGGAGAGGAGGGAGAGGAAACTGTGGCTGAGATGTTATATAAATAAATGTATTTTAAAAAATGCAATAGAAACTAGACATCACAAATCTGTAGCCTAAAGCCAAGGAAGATGAAAGTCCAGTTTGCTCTCAGTCAGAAAGCTTAAAAGAAAAGCTGGCTTCTGGAGATTTGAAGGTTTAAGGCCTGAATTCTGAATACCTAATCAAGTGTGGTTATAGTGGGTTTTTTAAAAGCCATCAGATGGAGTTTAAATGGGACTATGGCTGTACAGGGAGCTGTCTCTTGCGGAAAGTACTTAAAGAGAGCAAAAGAGCATATTAACAAAACGAAGGAAGAGGATGAACTCTAGATCAGTGGTTCTCAACCTTCCTAATGCTGGGTGGGATTCTTTAATACAGTTCCTCATGTTGTGGTGACACCAACCATAAAATTATTTTCACTGTTACTTCATAACTGTAATTTTGCAGCTGTTATGAATCATAACATAAACATTGCTGGAGATAGAAGTTTGCCAAAGAGGTTATGACCCACAGGTTGAGAAACTGGTCTAGAAGATCCTCAGTGAAAACCCTGACTTAAGTGAATAAAAGTCTTGTCACTCCACTTGTAATGGTCCTGAGACAGGTGAATCACGAAGTTAAGACTAGCCTGTGTTACCTAACAACACCATGTCTCACAAAACAAATCAAGCAAACTAAAAGGCAGAAGAAGGGTCCCTTTTTAAGCCATTTAGGGAAAAGAGAAGAAAAACATGTAGGAAAAATGTGCCATGTCTATTAACAGGCCGAATTATTACTCTTGGTCTGTATTCCCTATCCCCCGGGAATACTTAAACTACAAATACATTAACCTTCAAAACCCTGTCAGGTATTATGAGCAAGGAACTGTGGCAGATTAAAAGGCAAGTCAGCAGTCTACACTGAACTTGGAGGGGTGACTATGCAAGCCTGCAGTCGGGGTTTTCTCAGGATGATGGTGTGGGAGTCAGTTCTGTAAATTCCACCAAACTGTGCTGAGCATCTCTGACATCTTTTATCAGAAACATGAAATGAGGGAAGGAAAAAAAACAGTTTGATTTCTATCTCATGGCAGTTAATATGGAACTTGAAGCTTATGGATTAGCTGTAGTACCATTGGGGAATCCTGAAAAAAAGGGGGCTTCTTCAAACCCCCAGGAGAATAATTGCAGAGGGAAGAGAGGAGGTATTGTTGGTGGAGTCTGGATTTACTTGTCTCTTATTCTCTTCTTCCTTAGAATATGCTCCAGGTGTACTGGCTGTGTATTTCTACAAGCCTTGGGTAGCTTAGATGTGTCGTTAGGCTACCACAAGTACATTAGTTCCCTTAATTGTGACTTAAGTTATCATGGTTGCATGCATGTTGAAGAGCAACTCTACTTATTCAGTTTTGATGGGTAAGTAAAAACATCGAAGTTGTTTTTTTTTTTCCTTTTTAACTTCTCTAATAATTAAGTGAGATAACTCATAATGGAAAGGGAATAGAAGAGAATTGCCTGGCAGACTTAAAATAAGAGCACTTTTCAGTGCCCTTAGATGGCTAAGGTGATACTATGATATTGCTGTCTCTCAGGGTTTTTGAGTTGTGGCCCATGTGGGTTATAAATTTAATTCTGTGGGTTCGATTCACAATTTGAAGAACAGTGCACTAGAATAAACTTCAGTGCGATAAAAGTATCAGAGTTCATCGGCTAATGAGGGTTAATGCCCACTGCCATTCAGTGAATGTTCTTCAGGTACTATATACGTGTTTATGTGTGTACTGAGTGACATAGGAAGTGCATTCCTTACTGGTGGGCAAATTGTAAAACCACTGATCCACATCCACGTATTTCTGTCTATATAGATCTGTCTACAGTGTAGATTTGTAGAGTTAAAATGAAAGGAAGAACATTAAAATACCTGAGAATGGAGTGTGCATAGGCATTTGGATTTTGCTTTGTTTGCAACACTTGGGGCAAAATTTCGTTTTTGTTTATGCTAAGCAAACACTCTGCCATTGAGCTGCACCCCAAGCCCTATCAAGGCATTTTAATCATTAGCTGCCAAGTGAGGAAGGCATTAGGTCTTACCAGGTTTATGGATGACCCTTTATGGCTTTCAAAGGTGAGTTAACTGTGAGAGGGTTTAGAAGATAAACTACCTTGAAATCACCCAGCTGTTTGTTAAGTGTCAGAAAGCCTGGATTTGAGCATGAATCAGATTTAGCCATAGTAAGTAAACATGTCTATCAATCAGGGACCCACTGGAAGGTCAGATGAGGAGAATTGGAAGTATATTCATCACATTGTATGAGGAAGCCTGAGGATCTTGACGCTAGAGGAAAGGGGTGCATTTGGAGACAGTGAGCTGAGGTATGGACCCAATCCCAGCAGTGCCCTGCCTGGGAATAGAATGGGCCCCAACAAGAATGAGAATTAATTCTCCAAGTGCATATGTAAGGCATCGAGCTGCATGTTATTAGCATTCAGACTACCTATGATCAAAACCTTTCAATGAATAAGCCAATATATTTTCTGCAAGCTCATGATGAAGGAATTTTCATTTCTATATATACTTGCACATTATTTTCCATCAAAAAAGAGAAAATATATATAAATCCAAGCAAATTCTTTCATGCTGTTTGCTGTTTCTTTTAATTGACTTGGCATAGAACTGACTTATAGTATTACATATTTCATATTAATATTTCATTAATATAGTGTATTATACATTCATACTAACAAATATATTGACATTTTCAATTAATGCTACTCTGCAAGATGCCTTGAAAGTGCATCACCCTTTTGGACTTTAGAGAGAAGGTCCAGTAACAGAAACTGAGGAGGAAGGAAGGGGAGGGAATTAAATCATTCGAACAAACTAGGGCAAGTAGAAAGCGTATGACTCTTCACTCCAGATGTGGGTTTTACTCTTTGCTGGTGCGTAGCTCTTCTTAGAAGGACAGAGATCCTATTTTGTTAGGGAAATGCCCTTGTGACCTCACTTAACATTAATTACCTACAGAATACCCTGTCTCCAACTAAGGTCACATTAGAGGTTAAGTTTTAGCATGAATTTGGGCACTACAGCTCAGACAATTAAAGGTTCTGAATGTAACTTAATGCCAATGTTTTATCAAATGAATCTATGCTGTGGCTTATAGGTCGTTTTTTTCTTAACCCACTTCCTTCCAATTCCTTGTTTGTTTCTTTTCTAAGAAATGCTTTCCTCATGATCAAAGTGACTAGAGCACAGAAGTGGTGTTTGAAGTTGCCAACATTAAACCTTTTGATTGATCCTGCGTATTTGTCAGCTGAGCAAGGAGGAGAGATATCAGTCATACACAAAATTAGCAGCTCAGAGCTGGAGAAATCTAGCTGGCTTGGAAAACATTTCCTGTCCAGAGTTAAATTTATCACTGAACTCACCTACCCTGCATGGTTTCTCCCAGCACAGCCACAGGGGCAGGGTAACAAGACCTCATGGACTTTGCTATTTGTAGGTTTTCCCACCACATGTGGTATCCATTCATCAGTCCTGGCTGGAACCAATTTTCCAGAGTAAATGGACTCGCCATCATTGGCACAATCAGCTGAGGTTAAACAAAGTTCTAATTAGATCCACCAAGGTCTAGTAATGTAGTTATCATTAGGGAGGACAGTTAGAATGGAAACAAATTCCTTACAACTTCCTGTCTCTACCTAGCTCCTATTGCAAGAGAATCATCACACCTAACGGTCAGGGGCATAATTGCAAACATCTGGGATTTAACTTCCTAATGATTGAAAAGCAAAATGTGATTTTCTAATAATGGTAGAGCAAAGAAAATGCTAGAAAAAAAATTCCCGAAAAATTGTTAATGGTGTGCCAGAGAGTTTAAATTTGGGGGGAGTATAATTATTTGGATATGTAATGTGGATGATGATTTTTTTTCTCCCATGCTTTCTGAAGATGTTCTATAAAGAGAAGAATTATGAATTACAAAGTAAAACATGTGTCATGGAGTGAAATTGCTGGAATCTTGTTCTCTGTTTGACCTTTAAAAAGATCTAGTGTCTTGTGCCTCTCTCTTCAACTATAAATGAATGCTAAAAGTAACTGTCTCATAGTGCTGTTCCAAGAATTATATGAGAACATATACAGAGGACATAAAATTGGAGCTGGCACAGACCAAGTGGAAAGGCTAGATGCCTTCATCATCATCATTATGATCAACTGGTTTTCTATGGCTCATAATGTTCTTCGCCTTCTGGTGATGAACCACTATGAATAATGTACAAGAATGGCACAAATGAAATCTGTTTATGAGGAGGTTCTCCATCATGGTTAGCTTTGTCAGTGTGACATCTGGAGTGGTCATGGGCAGCATGGGGTGGGGGAACAAAATCTTTCTCTGGAAGAATGGTACTCACCTCTATTAAAAACTCTAAATTACTCAGCTCATCCTATTTTTTTTTGTTTGTGCCTTTCTTACTAGAAAATTACAAGCTGATTTTCAATCAGTGACTATAAATGTCTGTGATGTTTATGTATTACCTATTCTTTAGCATTTAATTTTCTATTATTAAGCTAAAAAGCATAGATCGACATGATTATACATAACAGAGTTTTAGTAAGGCAGGAAGTTCATTAATTTCTTAATGTGTGCACTTATTCTAATTGTCTGTATGTTCCTCCTGGATTTTAAAGCTTTTGGGAGGCACAATGTTTACCTTATAATTTCTCTGTTTATTTTTCCCCATTCATGGAAAATTTTACTGGATATCTATCTACCTGTGTCCAATACACCAGACACTAAAGGTTCACAAGTAAGTTAGACTCGGTCTTTATCTTCGTGCTATTTTATATTCCAAAGACATAACCGAAAAACATCACCAGGAGGTGCCAGGTGTATAAGTAAGGGTGTGAGATCAGGAGGGCAGAGAGATTTTCCTGTCTTGCTCAATGCTTTATCCAACTGTGCTAGGAAAAGATTCAGTGCACAAGTAATATTCCATCAATGAGTTGCTTAACCGGTCAGTTTACATAAATTAAAATGTCAGCACTGATATCTAACAAAAAAAAACCTTCATACTTGTCAAGAGCTGTACTAAGCATTTTAGCACCAGATTATAAAGATAGTTATTAAAGTTATCATAATATTGTATGTGAACACCGAGGTCTCAAGACATTGTGTAGCTTTCCAAATGGTCACACAAAACATGTGGACCAGACAGAGATTTGTTTAGCCCCAAAACCTATAAACATTATCATTACTCTCATCTGTGATGATACTGTCTGGCCCTAATACCACAGCAATCAGGGGATCATTTTTGTACTTTCTTTGAGAATGAAACACATTTTCAAAAGCAGGACATGGTTAGTGGGAGTCAGGTAATCCTGAACCCTCTTATTCTTTGCTGTGTCACATAGATGCTTGTGAACTTAGAGAATTATCTCATGTACTTATGCTATAGCGAAAGTTTATATCATACTGGGACGTGCCACATAGCTGTAGCTCTTAAATTTATAGCATAAAATATGACTGCAGTAGAATGCCTCTTTACATACATTCAGCTACAAAGCCAGTAAGCTGGGAATGGAATTAGGTGACATATCTGCCCACTGGCTGGAGTTTGGAGCTCTCTCATGTCCTGCTTAATTCTTATGTGGAGCCACTATAGAAAAACTCCTGAGCTACTACCATAATTCCTATTTCTGCTGTTCATCCCTTTAATAAGCCTTGTCCTCTGTACATAGACAGAATCCAAGGCTTGCTTCCAGATAGCAGAGTTTGAAACAGGTAAAGAAAATTCACATATAAAATTCAGTTCCCAAGCCAGTTAATCAAAAAGTAGATAATTCTAGAAGGTTCTAGATAATGAGCTCTTCATAAAAAAAAACAAACAAACAAAAAAAAAAAACAAGGTCCTCCTGAGGTGACAGGTTATCTTTGCATGTGCGATTCAGTCAGTGACCTGGTCAGAGAAAACACATTGAAGAAACATAGCAGCTTCCAAGAATATAGGAAGCCGTTGGGAATTGCACAGAGCCCTCAGTGTCTACGGCTGCTATCTACAAAGCTAAGGCATATAGCCATCGAGCTTAAGAAATTGAATTCTGCCAACATCCAGGTTGAATTTCAAAGCAGATTGTTCTTTAGTGAAGTCTGGAGATGTTAACACAACCTGGCTGACACCTTAATCACAGCCTTGTGACATCCAAACAGAAGCCTCAGTGAGGCTATACCTGGACATCTGGCCTATGAAAACAGCGAGGTCATGTGAATTGTTGTAAGCTGTAAAATCTGTGACAGTTTATTGCACAATCGTTAAAATCTACTATGTGTACCTAAGAGACCCAAGTTGTAATCCTCAGGGGTTAGCTAGCCTTACTGACAAGTCTCCATTTATAAGAGTTAAACATGAGATAATTTTAAAGATAATGCCCTATCTCCTACTTATATACAGCAAAGATCATTTTTATTTAAAAAAAAGGAATGTTTTATTAATTGAAGCAGCATTTGAAGCAGCCAACCATCATGGTGGTTGATAAACTCTAGAAGGTAAGATGAACTGCAGGGAGATGTCCAGAGTAGAATCATGTTGGGTGATCCCACAATGACGCACTTCTCACAGCGAAAACAGTGACATATTCACGGTTTCTAGTGCAAGTCTCACCATTGAGAATTTTGAACTTATGTCAATATATATTGATTTGTTTTGTACCGTAATTATCCTGCTTCATTATCTGTGGAATTCTCATTTGTGCTCAGAAAAACAAACAAATTAAGACTTCACATTAATTCATATATGCTGTATCTACATAGAAGAGATTCCTCACTTACCATCTGTTATCAAAAAGCTCTCCTCTCACTCTGCTTCTTTATTCTTCCCCCTTTTGTCTGTTTTATCATCTCCTGAGTTTCTGTCTGCATGTTTTCACCTCCATATAATGCTGCCTACCTCTTTCCTAGGCTTTTATTTCTCTAGATCCAAAAACCAAGAAAGATCCCAGCTTCCATGTGTTGTCATGGAAACTCCTGGTGGCTTTTTGAGGGGAGAGGTGGGGAGCATCTCAAATCATGGGCAGCCTGTAACTTACCATTCTGGCTACAGACATTGATAATCTAGCGGGCCAGGCTTGGACTGCAGCCTTCCCCATAACCAAGAGCTCCAGGCCTCGTGTGTTGATATCCCACTATGAAACAGGGAGATGCAAAGAAATTTTCCAAGACTGAGAAAATTTCCACAATGGTGTGTGGAGGTCAGGGAACAAACAGAATGTCTCAAGATTAGTGAGATTTGGCAAAAAGAGAGGACATTTGAAAGCTACTATTTACTAAAGCTTTAACTCCTAGTATATACAGCTTATAACCTTGTTGTGAAAGAGATTAGAAACTGTCCAAACAGGCATAAGTCATCAAGAATAGCTACATGGAATCTGTTTTATAATGGGGCTAATGCGTCAGGACTACTTTTATTAAACTACACAAACACAAAAACAGAATAATACGCTATGGTACTGAAAAGTGAAGTTCAGATCTATCTCTTAAATAGCCACTCATTTGGTATAATAGATGGTCATCTTATGTTTTTACCATCTACTTGAGCTCTTCTCTACCAGTACTT
>CABHPR010136338.1:0-28243 GCA_902168415.1 Peromyscus melanophrys
AGAACCAGCTATTAGATCCATTGGTTCTTAGTTTATATTTCACTAATTTCTGCTCTAACTTTTATTATTTCATCCTGTCTGCCAAATTTGGATTTGGTTTGTTCTTGTTTTTCTGAATTCTTGAGTTGTATATCATACATACATACATACAATAGATAGAAATAAGTCATTTCAAATACAGGCATAATAAAAATATCATCCATTAAGAAATTGGCTTTATCACAGTGATGCAGGCATGATTCAACCTATGTAAACCAGTAAATCATATAGACTTAAAGATGGAAATTATATAATCATCTCAATAAATTGAGAAAAAGATTTAACAAAATCTAACGCCTTCTTGATAAAAAAAAAATCCTAGAGATGGTAAGACTGGAGGGAACATATCTCCACATGATAAAGGCTATATATGAGCCAACACATGTAACTTGAAGCAATCCCATTAAACACAGGAACAAGGCAGGGCTGCCTACTGACCCCACTCCCTTTCAATATATTGTTTGAAGAATTAGTACCATTATACAAGAGAAGGATTTTAAAGGGATACAAACAGGAAAAGAAGTCAAATTATCCCTGTTTGCAGATGATGGGGTATTAAACATTAGAGACCCAAAAAATTCCATCATAAAACCTCAGAAATGTCCAACTCTTTTGGCCAAGTGGAAGGACATAAAATCAATTTACAAAAGTCAGTCAATAAGTATGCTGAGAAAGAGATCATGAAAACCCTCCCAATCACAATACCGTCAAAAACGTAGGAATAAATATAACCAAAGAGGTCAAAGACATCTACAAGGAAACCTTTAAATTGCTAAAGATATTGAGAAAGGCAAATAGAAAATGGAACACCATCCCATGTTGAATTAACATTGTGAAAATGGCTACCCTACCAAAAGCAATTTACAGATTCCATGTAATGTCTATCAAAATCCCATGACACTCTTTATGTAAATGGAAAAGAATCCTAAAATTCAAACTGAAGCACAAAAGACTCTGGATAGCCGAAGCAATCCTGAGCAAAAAAAAAAAAAAAAAAAGGAAAATAAGAAAACAGTTCTGGAGGGATCATCATACCAGATTTCAAGCTGTATTATATAACTGTAATACTAAAAACAATGTGGTACGGACACAAAAATACACGTGTAGATCAATGGGGAAAAAAAACTCAAACGTGAGTGGACAAAATTGTAGCCATCTGATATTTGACAAAGATTCCAAAATTACACACTGGAGGAAAGACTGCATCTTCAACCAAGGGTGCTGGGGAAAATGAGTGTCCACATGTAAAAGGATCAAATTAGACCCATATCTGTAACCATGCACAAAAATCAAGTCCGGGTGGAGGGAGACCTCAATTTAAAGCCTGAAATGCTGAAAATGCTATATGTATATAAAAAAAAAAGTCTAGGCAATACCCTCTGAGATATAGGTGCAGGAAAGGATTTTCCAACTGGGATACCATGTACTTGGGAATTAAGGCCAACAATTGACAAATGGAAACTCGTAAAACTAAAAGTACAGCAAAGAGAACAATCAACCGGGTGAAGAGGAAGCCCACCAAATGGGAGAGAATCTTTGCCAGCTAGGCATCTGGTAGGGGATTAATATCCAGAATACACAAAGAACTCAAACAACAAAGGATTTAAAAAGGATCAACTTTAAAAATGGGCTCCAGGAGGACACCAGGAGAACATGGCCCCCACAATCAACTAAGCAGGACTTGGAGGGGTTCACAGAGACAGAAGCGGCAGTCAGGGAACCTGCATGGGTCTGCTGCACCAGGGCTGATTCAGTCCTGTTCTGAATCACACGTGGACAAACTGAGACCCACAGGCTACAAGGAGGTTGCTTGCATTGAGCGGAATCAGAGGAACTTCCTTTGATTTGGGAAATTCCCGCTGGAGGCACTCGTAGAAGCCATGCCTAGGTACTGCAGTACATGCACAATGGCTGGAATCCTCACCACGGACTCCACACACACCTAAGCACAGCATCGAGAACCCTGCACGGTCCTCTGCACCATCAGCTCCTCGTATCCCATCACCCCATCACCAGCTGTGAGGCTGAGGCTTCCCAGTCTTTGCTGGCACAGCTGGGAAAGGGCAGCCCTGGGACCCTGCTCCTCTCTACACACTCAGTGCTGCTGACCTCGGTGCCCCATGAGCACTGTGCGGGTGTGGGAAGAAGTAAGCCAGACCTCTGTCTTCAGGGAGCCCTCTAATCCCAACACTCTGCAGAAGGCCTGGAAATTGAAATATGGGACACAATCTCCCACAAACCAGGTACTTTGCAGTTGGAGTACTTGCTTATTGCAACTTAGTGGCTCATGAGGCTTAACCTTTACCGGCACTACACAACTCACTTTTCTTTTTTATTTAGAGCTTTACTGTCCAATTCAGCATCTACTCATCATATATGGCTATATCAACTTCATTAAAGTGAAATATTTTAAAAGAATGGACTACAGATCTGAGCAAAGAGTTCTCAAAAGAAGAAATAAGAATGGTTAAGAAATATCTTTAAAAGTGTTTAACATCCTTAGCAATTAGAGAAGTGTAAATTTACCCCAGCCAGTGGCTAAGGTTAAGAAAACAACTAACAAATGCTGGAGGGGATGTCGGGAAAAGGGAAGCCTCGTTCAACTTTTGGTGGGATGGTAAATTGGTGGAACTGCTGTGGGAATCAGTGTGGAGAATTCTCAAACTGCAGAAACTAACTATGGCCAAGCTATAGCACTCCTTGACACATGCGAAGGGCTTGACCTCCTAATCCACAGATACTTGCTGGGCCATGTCCACTGCTGCTGTGCTCACAAGAGCCAGGAAATCGTAAACATGTTCTTTCAGAAGGAAAGTAGAGCCAGCAATCTTTTCAAAATATGTTGTGGGAAGCTTACATTTATTGGGGGCCATGGAGGCATTTTCTGTTTGAAGAGGCGTGGGACAGTCTCCAAGAGTTAAGAAATCCAGTCTCCTGAGGAGAGCTTACTATGCGCCTGACTCTGACATTTAAGAGACCCATAAGCCCCAAGCAGACATGATGTTCTGGAACTTTTCACTTACATATCATCTAAAAGGATTTTGGAAAACTGTGTGTAATCTTGTGTGTGTTTTAACTGACATCTCAAATTTTTCTTGACGTTTAATTAGTTGCAGCCCATGGTAAACATTTCAAAACAACTGCCACATCTTGTAAACACCATCAGACATTTTATACGATTTCTTCTTGAACTTGATTTACATTACACTTTCCCCAAAGAATTTTATCTTCGTGGATTTCTTTATGTGTGATATCATTTCTTGCCTCCCTATCATAGTCTCTGCAACAGAAATATATATATACTAAAAGGCTCCAACAGAAATATATATACTAAAAGGCTCCAAGTAGCAAGGTTTTCTTCAAGATTAAATAATTACTGTGATAATTATTGTGTGAAATTGATCAAAACAACATAGATTAATAATTTACAGAATGTAGTATAAAACTGTTATTGGAAATGTAATCCTTAATGAGATAAACAGCTGTTTTGAAAGAATAGTTAATGTATCCATGGAGCACTGTGATCTACTATAGTAAGACAGTAATTAAGCAGCACTGATTTTGTTTTCATTCATATAGATTTCAGCACTGGGAAATAAATAAGTATATGAGAGTGAAGAGCGTTTTGTTATCACAGTGTCGCTCGGTTATATGATCGCCTTCAAAACATCCTAAAATTCACGTGCTTGTCCATCATCAGAATTTCTCATGACTTAGCAGCTGCCAAATACACTGGACTCCTTTCTTCCATTTTGTCAAAAACAAAGATTTGGAAAGTATGTGTCTCACAAAAGGGTTTCTTTCCTAGGAATACAATCACTCACTTTCTCAACATTGAACCCAGTCTCTGCATTTCCTCACTGTCAACTGTCCAGCTGGAGGTTTTTGACACAACAGGGCAGTGAACTCTTATCAAATTTGGGGTTGCTGTAAGGTTTGCTTTTATTTTATAAAAAGAAAACAGGTTGTAAAATGTGTGGTGATGAAGGAGAACAGGCTTAGGAAATAATAAACACAGAAGTTTGAAAACACAGAAATTGGTTTCCTTAAAATGAATCTCATATTCCCATGAACTATATGGATATATATATATATATATATATATATATATATATATATACACACATAAACATTTCAAAACAACTGCCACATCTTGTAAACACCATCAGACATTTTATATCATATATATATATATATATATATATGGCTATGTTCTCAATACACTTAGTGTAATTCCCAGATGGCCAATAAACTGACATCAAAAGTACACTTGATCTTCCAGAATGTTCTCTCCTGCATTTCTTGTCACTATTAAGAGGAGTATTCCTGGGTGGTAAGACTGATGGTCAGTGGTAGCTAAAACCCTGTGACCAAACAGAAAAGGGTGGTTGGTTGAAAACAATTGAGCCAATAATCCAGTTCCCTGTTTTCAGGGTCAGAGATTGTAGGGCCACTCTAATTTGCCTTTTGGCCAGCACCAGAACATGTTAAGAGTCAGTCCTCAACCCAAATGTAGTGGTGCATGCCTTTATTCCCAGCACTAGAGAGGCAGAGTCAGGCGCATCTCTGAGTTCGAAGCCACCCTGGTCTGCATAGTAAGTTCCAGGACAACCAGAGCTACATAGTGAGACCTTGTCTCAACAAACACAAACAACAACAAAAAAGTCAGCCCCTCAGTGCTTTCACTCTTCAATGTCTATCATTCCTTCTCAGATCTTCCTAGAGCTCCTGTGTTGTTCTAGATGGTTGTGCATTATAAGAACAGCTTTCCTTGCAGACAAACAGCATGTTCAACTTGTTTGTATCAGGCATCAAGATCAGTTTACCAGTTCACAGCCCTTTCAAGAGTCTTTATCTACAGTTAAGTAAGAGTTAGGATTTTTTTCATGATAAATGAGAAGTCTCCTGCAGTCTACACACACATACACACACACACACACACACACACACACACACACACACACACACACCCCAAGAGATTAATTGTGTTATGGAATAGATATACTAATTTACTTCACAATATGGCTCTTGCTGTCTATGCATGTCCTATATAGACTTCACAATGAAAAACTCAATGAAGAAGTATGTGCACATCATGAATGGTTAAGAGGGGCTAACTCTCACCTATGGCACCCCTTTGTGTTGGTAAGGAGAAGACGGAGTCTACCGTCTTAGCAGTTTGCTTTTCATTTTATGTGATGGTTGTTGTTTTCTATTTTCATGTATTTGAATCTTAAAATGTCAAAACACAAGTTTAAATGTCATGATAAATGTTCTCAACAGTCCACATTTCTTACATATGGAAACATTCTTTTAAGGATCTTAGTACAATGGGCAATTGTTCATTTAATATCAAAATGATAGTGAAATAGACATAAACCAATGTCTAACAGCTCAGTGGGAGATACAATTTCCCAAACTAGAACCAAAGAAAATGATAAAATACCAAGTATTTGATTGATATACATTCCAATGAAAATAATTCATCCCAGCAGGCACTATAGTGGCCTTTGACCCTGTTTGTCACATCAGCCTTCAGTCTCAAATGACAATTTGAAAATATCACTAGCAGAATTCTTTTCTGATTCCAAAATTGAAAGCAGTTTCCCAAGTGGCAGAATGAAATCTACTTCAATCATCTACAGCAGTGCTTCTCAACTTTCCTAACGCTTGAAACCCTGCAATACAGTTCCTCATGTTGTGGTGACCTCAACCACAAAATTAGTTTTCATTGTTACTTCATAACTATAATTTTGCCACTGTTATGAACCATAACATAAATATCTGATATGCAGGATGTCTGCTATGCAATCCCTGTTGAGAACCACTGGTCTACAATGTAACCGCTCCATTTGATGCTATAAAGACTGCCAAGCCTCTAAACATCACAGGTCCTTAACAGCAAAGCCCCTGAAGCACTCCCATGATGCAGACAGTTTTACCTTCACTTGTGCAAGCCTTTTCTTGGGATAAAAGCCTCTAAGGGAAAGCTCTTCCAGCTCAGACTTCAGAAACAAGAACAAATTGTTGCAGAGACTTTCTTGTTCAGCTAGGATTAATGAGGGAAATGCTCTCCTTTTAGCATAAATCGTGTAACTACAAACTTTGTGGATGCTTATTTGAAGATGCAGACAATAACCAAAGGTGGAGCAAAGCACACAGTCATCTCAGAAAGAGGTCCTGTCTGTATTCTTCATAATAACCCTCAGATAGCATCCGACGTTCCTTCTGTTAACATTGAAATAATTGTCATGCAATTGTTCTCTTCCTTTGGCATCTATGCAAGTTAAATTGAGCAATTAAAGGATTTTAAAATTTTTGTTGGCATCTGGTATTATTCATTTCTCATACATTCAAAAATCTGCTGGCTTTTTTTAAACAAATGGAGTTGAGAAAATCCTTAGTTTATCTGAAACAGCTTAATACTTCAATTCTGAAACTGAGGACTCCAGAATTCCGGACTTTTTTTAAAAATCCATTAAGCATTGCCTACTTATGTCATGTTCTTGTCAATATCTCTTTAACAATAGAATTGCAAATGGAAGAAGACATGTCGTTTAAGTAATTCTTGCCAGGAGGGCTTGATCACATTTTTAAAAAACAATGAAAAATTTATTCATTTATGTGTCAAAGCTATTCTTGGAAGAAACATTTCTTACAAACAGGAAAAAATGTGACTTGAAGTGGGTAAGTGTTTTGGCACTTGACATGACTATCTTTTAAGGGAGAGTTCATGTCTTGAAGAATTTGATACTTCCACATGGATATTACTAAATATTCCTGAGCAAGTGGCATCATCATGTGCAGTGATGAGGAAAGGCATAATTAGATCAGGCTGCTGTTTCACGAATGGGCAACATATAAAAAATAAACAACATTGATCAAGAAATGCAATGTAAGCTGAGCAGTGGTGGTGCACACCTTTAATCCCAGCACTTGGCAGGCAGAGCCAGGCAGATCTCTGTGAGTTTGAGGCCAACCTGATCTACAGAGCGAGATCCAGGACAGGCACCAAAACTACACGGAGAAACCCTGTCTTGAAAAAATAGATAGATAGATAGATAGATAGATAGATAGATAGATACATACATACATACATACATACATACATACATACATACATGCAATGTAAAAGTCAGGCATGGTGGCATATGCCTATCATCTCCAAGCTCAGCAGATGAAAGCAGGAGAATTGGGAATTTAAAGCAAGCCTGGGCTGCATGAGATTCTGTCTCAAGCAAACATGGGCTGGAACTACAGCTCAGTTCATAGAGCACTTGACCAGCACATAAAGCCCTGCAGTTAATCCCCAACACTGCCTAAAACTAGAGTGATGCACGTGCCTGTAATCCTAGGGTTGGAGACAGGAGGGTAAGAAAGTCAGTCATCCTTGGCTACACCGCAAGTTCCAAGCCAATGGGCTACATGAAAGCCTGTCTCAAAGAGAAGGAGGGGGAGAAGGAAAGAAAGAAGGAAGGGAGGGAGGGATGGAGGGAAAGAGGGAGGGAGGGGGAAAATGATGCAATCCTGAGAAATGGAAAACAAAGGATATGACTGTGTACTTTACTAAAGGAAATTTTATGAAGAATTGTCAGAGTTGTTAGCTTTATGGAAATTTGTATCCAGTAAAATAATTCATGATGCTACTAAAATCTAGCATGTTTTCTCACTTAGAAATGTCAATTGAATAAAATGACAAAATTAATTAGATATGACCAAGGTAGCAGTTATTTCCCAAGGTGAATGGAACACAGGCTATAACTGCAAGGCATTTTACAAGCACATTCTTCAAAACTAAAACTATTAAAAACAAACCATTGCATAAAAATAGTTAAAGAATTATGCACTTTAGATGTATGTAATTAACTTAGATAATCAACAAATAATTTTTCATGTAAGTACATCCCATGCAAGCATTTTTCTTTTATATCAATACAGATATGCATTAGCAATAAGAAGCCAAATTTAACAGGATCACTTGTATTTTTATTCAATAAATTCAACAATCCCATTCATAATGAGAATGTGTCCCAATCTAGTAGTCACAACAGAGAGCACACACTCGAAGAACTTTGGTATAAATGTATCTCTGAGAAATTCCTTTCTTTGCCCTCTTGGAATTATGAAAGCGATTTAGGGTCACAATGAACATACTGCACGAATGTAGCGAGCTTGACTTTAAGGAATTGAAGAGTTTGCTTTAATTGAAAAGCAACACCTCTGTGGAACCATGCTTGAATGAAATGATGGGAAAACTCTGGGGTGAGCAAGACTAGAAGAAACAGCTAGTTTGGGGAGGGCTGAGAAAGTCACTGGCTCCATGCAGAGCAGGGAGGGATAAGGAACAAAAAAACAAGAGAAGCTGGTTTTGAATGAAGAAGACTTCTTTCTTCTATCAAATTGAAAATGCACGCAGGAGCACTCAGAGAGAGAGATGCAGAAGGCTATTGGGTGTGTAGATCTGGAACTAGAGAAGAGAGGTCCATCTGTTATGAAGAACTGCTGGTAAAGGTATTGTAGTGATCAGTGGTATAGGCAATACCAAATACGTAACTGCCTCACTGACCACAGGACCCCATCTCTGACTCCGACTGTTACTGTGTAACTGTGTGCATTAGAGGAAGGTCCTTGTCCAAGCCTGCCTGGCTTTCAAGGATCCTAGTGTGAACCAAGATAACTAGATTTGTTTCTATTCTGCCTGTGGAGCAGTGAGGGACTTGAGCCAAAGTAAGGATGACCACAAGTTTGAAATGAACAAGGGAAAGCCTAGGCTGTGGACTGGAGTTCCTGATCAGATAGGCGCAGAGTAGCAAGCTGAGTTGTCAAGGCCTGGATCAGATTGAGAGATATCCTCATATGTACTGGGTATAGTAATGGACTTGTAATGGGCCAGGCCAGAACAAAAAGTGTGTGTCTCTGGGTGTGACTTGAACAGTCCCCAAAAGGAGCAGAACAGAAGTAAAGGGCTCTGGAGATGAGTATGTGGTGGCCTGCTTGCTACATGCGGGCAGCACTTCAGGGTGAGGTTTCAGTTCGTGTGGGCTTGCTCAGGGATCAAGTTTCAAGGAGGGAGATTTGTTTTCTGAGATGTGCTTGAATTTGTGGTGACTCCTGCCTCAGTTTCCCATGTGCTGAATTACAGACATGTGCCACCCTGTGCAGCTTAAGGAAGATGTTGTATTGGAAAAATTTTCAGAAATCAGTGTGTCTGGGTTGCCATAGAGATGTAGGTTGTCAAAGTTGCGAAGTATCACCAAGTCAAGTCCTTGGTTTTCAGATGAAGGGTTGAGATGGCTCGCCGTTCCTTCATATACACTCACTAACGTCAGTTTAGTTTTAGGCAGCATTTGGGAAGTATAAGGGGCACAGATGATTCAGACAGGGTTCCTTCCTGTAAGCAAGTCATAGAGTTGAGGGTGAGCCACAGGAGACCATTTTAATCACAGCCTAACTCTGAATCTCCAATTGGAGACTACATACTTAGGCCTTCCTCATTCATGAATCAGCCATTTTCCCACTCATTACAGCAGCATGTGTACATATACATATACACATACATGTGTTGCAGGCATACGTCACCACAACTAGCTTTTTTAAAACACCCTTTTATCTATTCCACACTGCACAGAAATGCAATCAGTGGGTGGCAGGCATTATTGTCTCAGCTTCTGGACTCCCTGTTGATTTTGACAAAGTACATTTGACTGGGAAGCTTGCACGTTTGTTCTCACAGGAAATGGTCATCTTTGCAACCACTCTAGGCTCCCACTCCATCTGCCAAAGCAGTGACAACTTCAACTGGCAGCCATTGTTAAAAGAACTATTGTCGCTAGACAGTGGTGGCACATGCCTTGGATCCCAGCACTCAGGAGGCAGAACCAGGCGAATCTCTGTGAGTTTAAGGCCAGTCTGGTCTACAGAGTGAGTTCCAGGATAGTCAGGGTAGTTACACAGAGAAACCCTACCTTGGAAAAAAACAAAAACAATAAACAAACAAACAAAGCCATCTGTGTACACAAGAAATGAGATTGTACTGCTAAGTGATACAGAAGTCTTTGGGGATTATCTCGTTTTTTATTGTATGCACATTACTAGGTGGAAACTGAGCCTGGAGTTTGAGGGAGTGAAGGTTTACACCATGATCACACAAGCAAAGAAATTTACTCACTCTGCATAGGCTGAGACCAAACAGTAAGGCGGGCAGATATCTTACCAGGACTGTAGGCCATAGAGGGTGGGGCAAATCGAGGAACTGCTTTCTAGAAGTTGCCCACAGGACAGTTACAGGGCTGCTTCTACGGGGTGAGCCGTAGGGTAGTTGGGGGCTACTTACAAGAACTTACCTATAGGGCAGTTATGAGGCTGATTGCAAGAACTTGTAAGGTAATTATGGGGCTGGCTCCAAGGAGTTATCTACAGAGCAGTTACAAGGCTACCCAAGGAATAGTGCACAAAACAGTTGAATTTCCCTTATTTGTCCCTTAGCTGACTCAGCAGACACATGTCACAGGACGGACATGCACTTTTTTATTTTAATATAATTTTTAGTGATTCTTTAGGAATTTCATATCATGCATCGCAATCCCAATCACTTCCCAGTCCATCTGTATCTGCCCTTCACCCTTGTAGTGTCCCTGCACAAAGGAAAACTTAAAAAGAAATAGTAAAAATAAAATACAAAGAAGAAATAAAAATAAGAATATTAATTAAAAAAATAAAAATAAACAAAAAACCCCACTTCGCTCCTCCGTCTTTCCCACCTCTCCATCGCCTTTTCATTCATCTTAGTGGCCCTGGGAGCTGTGGTGTATCATGCATTAGACCCTTTCATGCAAACAACTTCACTTGCAAATGTTCTTTGGGACACAGTACTTTTCCACTTAGCTAAGACTCAAAGACAGGGTCAAGGCAAGAGGGAGGCATTTTTAGTTAACAAAGATATTGTTTGGTCCTTTCAGTCCTCCTCTTGGATTTGGAAATTCACCTTAATTGGGGTGTGAGGCTGAAGATTAACCTTCTCTGGCTGCTTTCTGATGACCAGGGATATAGGGCTGTCCTCCCCATGCACATAGGGGAAATTTTGGAGAGAAGGGTTAATACTGGACTGTGGTGCCGGAGTTTAACCCTCAATGCTATAGACCCCTGAAAGACTTTGAATTTTTCCTTATGAAAGCCAAAAGGATAAAAGGCAGGATAAAGAACAAGACAGAAATAGGGCCCTGGAAGGGAGTTAACCAAGAAAACCAAGACCAAATATTTGACTTCCACTTGAACCAGTATGAACCCCAATTTTTGTAGTTTTCTAGATTATTGGCCTTTTAAATGATGGCATCAAAGCTCTGCAGTTCCTGCCCAGTTTCCCTGACATAAAAACATCTCCTTGTAGCACTGCACCGACCCCACCTTTGTTGGCTGTTAGCAAATCTAGGGCCAGTTTGTTTTGAAGTACCATCCCTAGCAGACTTTGTGTTCAGCTGTCTTTGTATTCCTTGTGCTGACAAAGTGAGCTTTCTTATGTGTTGGCTTGTAGACAGGGAAAGTTTTGTTTGGACTGAGTGCCGAGACCCGAGCCAGACAGCGCCTCTGAGAAAAGTACTGAGACCTAGCTCATTTGCTTCCAGAGACCGTCAGGCATCGGTTTTTCTTCAAGGGTTTGTGAAGGGGCAGTTGGGTGGGGCAGGTCTCAGATAAAGCAGTGTGCAGAGTCCCTGACAGGTGGTAGAGAGACACAAAATGCCTCCGTTCCACAGAGAAAGTAGACTCAAGGGGGTAAATCAAGCCAAGTAGAGATTAGCAGTACCCTGCGTGGGCAGAGGGTGATGGGAAAGGCTTTGGAACAGGAAATCAAGACCTCCTATGGCTGTAGCTCCAGTGAAGGGACATTGGAGGAGCCATGTTAGATTTGAGAGCCTGGGTAGAAAGAGGGAGGAAAAAACCCTCTGGTGACATCTAGTCCCAAGCATGAGTTAGCTTCTCTTCTACACTATTTCTTACCTTTAGTAGGCTGTATTGTCTGGTTGGAAAAAGAAGGTACTATCATAAAAACCCATCAGACTTGGAGTTGTGGGACAATGTGTTTTTACATTGTTCACAACTCAAATGTGTTAAATTGTTGTGTTTGTAAAGGTAGCTGTCCCTGAATGTGGTCTTCCAGTCTTTTCATAGTCTAAGGGTTGCTTGAGAGTTTTAAGAGTTTAAAGGCTATAATGTGGGAACAACTGAAGGTTTTATGGAATATTAGGAGGGGCCCAGAGTAGGAGGTTTTAATACAAATGGGAGCTGGTTGGGTCAATCTTAACCTGAAGAGTACTGGTCCATATTCTGGTATGGATTTACCAAAGTGAGTGAAGATTTGAACTTTCACACTAAAAACAGTGGTGCTTTTATGGCTTTTGTTTGAATATGAAATGTGTCATCAATAATAATCCAATTTAAAAGATTTACTGACATGGAGATGAGTCCCTTAGAGATGTGACAGCATAGACCAACAATCTCTGTATGTAGAATTCTTTTCCTCGTTTGCCTGTGTGTTTACATGTGGGTGGAAGTGGACACAGTTTTGTGAGAGAGAATGAGTATATATGTGGATGTGGATATGGATGAGGATGTGGATGTGAGGGTACATGTGGGGGCCAGAGGTCAACCTTGGGTATCATTCCTCAGGAGCTGCCCACCTTCTTTTCCTCAGAAAAGCTCTTTCCCTAGAACCTTGGGCTCACCACTAGACTAGCTGGCCAGTAAGCCCAGGGATCCACCTATCTACATTTCCACAGTGTTGGGGTCACAAGCACGCACCCCACCTACCCACTCTACCTATGGTGTCTGTGATGTCTATTCTTGTCAATTTGACTGCATCTGGAATTAACCAAATCCCGAGTGACTGGGCATATCTGTGAGGAATTTTTTCTGTTTGTTTGTTTGTTTATTTGTTTGGTTGGTTTGGTTTTTTGAGACAGGGTTTCTGTGTATCATTAGCTGTCCTGGAACTCACTCTGTAGACCAGGCTGGCCTTGAACTCAGAAATCTGCCTGCCTCTGCCTCCCAAGTGCTGGGATTAAAAGTATGTGCCACCACTGCCAGGCAGGATTTTTTTTTCTTAATTAAATCATTTGAAGTGAGAAGGCTGAGTTCTAATCTAGATCTTTTGAGATTGGAAGATCCATCTTTAATCTGGGCCACAGCTTCTGCTGGCAGCCTAAATGAAAGGCATGAGAGAAGGAAGCTTCCTCTCTTTGCCTGTTTGTTCTCACTCTCACTGGCAAGTCCATTTCATCACTGGCACTAGAGCCTACTTCTTAGGGATTCTAGGATATACTGAAGACCAGCTGAGACATTCAGCCTTGTGGACTGAGCAACTACCGAATTCTTGGACCTTTTTGGACCACATCTTCACTATTCATTTGTCAGTTAAAGGACATTGAGTTTGTTTCCATTTGTTAGCTATAGAGAAACAGTGACCATGGCTGTGCAAGGATCTGTGGAGTAGGATGCCCCTTGGGCATATGCCTAAGGGGTGGTACAGCTGGATTGTTTGGTAGATTTAGTTTTAGCTTTTTGGGGATTCTACACACTGACTTCCAGAGTGCTTACACCAGTTTGCACTCCTACCGACAGTAAATGAGGGTTCCTCTTTCTCCACATCCTCACCAGCATTTGTTATGGATGGTTTGGTTAACCTTACCCATTCTGACAGGGGTGAGATGAAATGTCCAAGTTGTTTTAATTTGTATTTCCCTAATTGCTAAGGACAATGCACATGTTTGAGGTATTTAGCTATTTTTATTTCTTCTGTTGAAACTCTCTATCTTCATCCCCAGCCCACTTTTTAATTGGGTTGTTTGTTTCCTTAACTCTTTGTTCTTTGAGTTCCTCCTATATTCTAGATATTGATCCTCTGTCAGATGTGTATCTGACAGAGATTCTCTCCCATTCTGTGGGCTTCCTGTTCACTTTACTGTTTCCTTAGCTGAACAGAAGCTTTTTAGTTTTATAAGGTCCCTGTTGTCAGCTGCTGACCTTGATCCCCGAGCAAATGCAGTCCTGTTCAGAAAGTCCTTTGTAGAGCACTACATATGTTTACTTCTAACAATTTTGATGTTTCAGGTTTCAAATTGAAGTTCTTGGTGCACTTGGATCTAATTTTTGTGCAGGGTGATAGATATGAGTCTAATTCCATTCATCTTCATGTGGTCAGACTGTTTTCTTTCAAGCACCACTTGTTGAATGAAGATGCTGTCCTTTCTCCAGGGTGGTTTTTTTCCTCTTTATCAAATATCAGATGGCTGTAGTTATCAGTACTCATGTTTGGGTCTTCTATTTGGTTCCATTAGCAAATACGTCTGTCTTGATGGCAGTACCATATTGTTTTTGTTCCTATACATCTCTAACATATCTTGACTTCTGGAAGAGCAGTCGTTCTTTTTGTTCAGGATTGCTTTGGTTATCCAGAGTGTTTCCTGGTTCCATAGGAATTTTAGAATTTTTTTCTATTTCTGTGAAGAATGTTATGGGGATTTTGACTGGGATTTTACTGAACCTGTAAATTGCTTTTGGTAGGATTGTCGTTTTTTGCACTATTAATTCTACCAATCCATAAACACAGTGTCTCTTTCCACTTCCTAGTGTCTTTCTTGATCTCGTTCTTCAGACATTTTAAGTTTTATTATAGAGATCTTTCACATCCTTGGCTAGGTTTATTCCAAGATATTTCATTTCTTTGATGCTGTTGTAAATGGCAGTATGTCCATGATTTTATTCTTGGTGTATTTGTTTTTGATATATAGAAAGCTTATTATTGGTTTTTGTAAGTTGATATCATACCCTGCCAATTTGCTAAAATTGTTGGTGGTTTCTAGAAGTTTTCTGGTGGAATTTGGGGATCCCTTAATGTACAATGTCATCATCTGAAAATTCAGATGCTTTTTAAAGTGACTTGGAATGACAGAAGCTGTTGTATACCCACCAGAAACCAGATGGTGGACTTGGAGGATACTCGTGGGCAGTGGTTCTTGCCCAGGTTGTGGGTGTACAGCTTGGTTGGTGTCTTCACGGCCTCCTCCAACAAACTCATCTGGATCAGAGCCATCTAGTGGTCTTTCTGGTGGAGGTGACGGGTCAGAGAGTTCAGGATGTAGTGGATGAGGTAGAGAGCAAGGACCAGGGACTGCAATTACTGGAAGATTTTTAAGCCCTTGGTCATGTCCCTGTTGCTTGAGAAGAGGTTCTTGAGGACTTCCTTCTGACACTCAGGGAGGGGTGTTGGAGAGGTACAGAAGAGAGCAGAGACAAGTGCTTTTAGTATTTGGAGCCCAGCTTCTCAAGCAGTGCAGTGGTGAGCGTCAGAATCCTTGATGAAGCCCCGGTCTTCCTGGCCTTCATGAGGCAGCAACATACTTTGGCGCTCTGATGTTGCAATGCACACTGGCTTCCCATTCAGCTTATGCTTCTTCAAGATGGCTCATGGCCAGCTGGGCCTGGCTTCTGTCTTCCCTCTGCACCAGCATATTCTCCGCCTTGTTGAACAAGATCTTCACCTGCTTCACGTAACCATAGATACCGAAGCGAATAAAGGGGTTTGGGTGTGTGACTCTCAGTGTTCAGGTTGTTGACCAGCAAGATTGAATGCCTGGCACCGGTCAGACTTGAAATCGCAATGCAGCCTGCTACACACTACAACTACTGCCCACGGCATACCTGGTGCGGCTTGAAGGGGAGGCAATCAGCAGACATTAGGGTAAAAAAGGACAAGGCTGTAGCCATGGCCTGGGCCGCAAGCGTTGTCTGTCGTCCCCACCCCCCACCCCCGCTCCCCAAGGCAGGCCTCAGAGAGTGTAGTCATGACTCCTGGACTTGATGTTGCAGATGGTGTCTTAGTTGCGATTCTGATGTTGTGATAAAACAGCATGACCAAAAGCAATGCAGAGAGAAAAGGCTTACACATCTCTGTCACGAAGGGCAGTCAGGGCAGGAACACGGAGACAGAAACCGAAGCGAAGGCTAGGGAGAAACGCTGCTTACTGGCCTGCTTTCATGGCTTTCTCAGCCTGCTTTCTTACAGAACACAGGACCACCCAGGGTCACTGGGGAGCATAGATTTTTCCATGATGAGTCTCTGGTCAGCCATCACCATCTTGGTGTCCATGGCCTAGTAGAGGTCATGAAGGCCAAGTTTCCCAAATGTACCAAGTTCACCACCTGCAGGGCCACCTGGGCATGCATGTTGTTTGGGGAGCTGTTGTTCTTGAGTACCTTGTGGTTGGAGAACTAGACGGAGTTGGCTGCAGCACACCACTGATGTATAATTGATCATAGTGTTGGCAGTTTCCTGCGTGGTCATCTCAGTGAATGGTTCTTCCCCTTCAGTATGAGAAGGCTGGTGAACTTCCCAAACAGCAGTGTTGGGTGTGGTGGTGCATAGCTACAATCCCCCAACTTGGGAGGCAGAGGCAGGGGGATTAGGATTTCAAAGTCATCCTCAACTACATCTTCTCTCAAAAAAGCAACCCAAACAAGAAACAATTCAATATTTAGACCAGGATAAGATAGTTTCTGTCCTAAGGTTACACTATATGTAATTTTGAATATTTAAAATAAGTTTCATGCATGGCCCTAAATTATTTGAGTTTTTATTCCATCATGAGAGATCCACTATTTCCTTGTTTAAAAGCTATTATCTGAGCAAAATCCAGCTTCAGAGACAAAGCTGACCCAAAAATTTCCAATAACCAGGTGTGATCGAATTCTAATGATCATCTATGATTCACAATTATCAAAAAAGTACCTAAAAAGTATCTTTTTAGGGAACAATTCTGAAAACTAATTTTGTTTGAGCTTATTTGACAATATTTTGTTAATGGTATCTTTTTTAACATATTTACATAAAATAAAATTGTTTTGCCTTAAATTAAATAATTGTAACAGCTGCCCTTATTTTTTTTCATAGCTTGTTTCTCAAGGAAATGAGAAGAGTGTTAGGTTCAGTCAAGTTTTGAATGAAGATGACCAGAGAGATGAAGGTAACAATGTCAGGAGGTCCAGGCCAAGCAGAGCTACATAGGAAGTTGGAGGCCAACCTGGACTACATGAGACCCTGTCTGAAAAAGACCAAGAAAGATGGCTAAAGCTCCTGTTATTGTTGCTAGTGGTTTCTCAGGGTGGGGATGTTGTTATTGTTTTGCCTAGCTCAGGCCTTGTTACGTTTAGCTTGAGATGGGAAGCAGCATGAAGTATCTACATGTGGTATGTCATTTACATGATAGACTAAAGATGGCTCGCTGTATAATAATATTCTAGACATAAGGAAGAAGATACAAGTACACATGGATTCAACTTCCGGTTATTTAACAGGGATTCTTCGTGCCTGCAATCTCCTAAGCTGTCTTGAAGGAACTGTATTTTCTGTTCCTCAGAGTGTCAGTGCAATATTATCATATTATTTTACTCACTCATCCATAGACTTTTTCTGACAAATGTGTAGTTTTTCTGTATGATAATTGCATTTGGTAAAAGTATGTCTTTGACCCCATACACCAGCTTGACTTTCCTCTAGTTTCTAGGTTAGTTATTTGGAATATGAATTTTCCATAGAGTATGTCATTCTTCTATAAAATAATATGATTTGTCTGTCAGTGGGACAATAAGAATCTCAAGTACAAATTCACCAATGTAAACCGAATTATGCAGCAGGGGTTCCATACTTGTGTTTTACCTGTAGGAGCGAAGGATGATTCTCACAGTGATTATCAGGGGTAAATCCCCCTGTGTTTCTGGTAAGGAGAACAGAAAAGAAGACATTTTGGAATGTGCCAGAGCATTCTGTTCTTAACAGGGATTTCCAGAAAGTCAAACTGTTTTACCAGATCCCAAGCTATTGATGTTTCACGAGGGTCCAGCAACCTGAAGGAAGGAAAATGCCAACTCCTGTTCCCTTTGTGAGGAAGGAAATGTCAAACTTCAAAGTTTAAAGACAGGCTCACAAAAAGACTGAAAGCTAATCATAGGAATTGACTACGTGTGTCCTCCCTGCTCCACACTTGACCACCACAACCCTGAAGGACTGTTTACAGAAGTTATACCCAGTTTTACAAGGCACACTGAAACAAAAAGAGAAACACACATTGAAGAGACAGGAAATTTAAGAAACAGACTTGGATATGGCAAGGATGTTGGTATTGTTAAACCAGAAATGTAAGACATTTATAACTAATAAGTTTTGACAGTCAGTTGTGCATACCAACTTAGATGGGAACAAAGGATGCCCAGAAATCTGATTAGATCTTACTCTAGAAAGATGCTTTTGGAAGTGAAGGATATTTTCATGATCTTGATTGTGATGATGGATTTTTATGAATATATACAAATGTTAAGACCACAAATGGTACACTTGAAAGATGTGTTAGTTATTTATAACCGAATTACATTTCAGTAAGCAGGATAATTGTTCTAGTAGACGCAAGTTTCTCATAATCAAAGAGGGATTCACTGTGTATGTATTGCAATAGAAGATTGATTCAGAATTGGAGTTACTGTGTAACCAGCAGAGAAAATGACAGAAACAGAGATGAAAATGTGTACACAGAGACACATGCACGTGGATTCTCTTTATTCCCTGAAGAGAGCTTGAAGCAATGGCACCCCACAACATACCTAGTACTGGTACTAGTATTTGTGGGGTTTTGTATTATGCTTTGTTTTTGAGACAGGGTCTCATTTAGTCCAGGCTGGCCTGGAATTTGTTACGTGATCATGACTAGCCTTGAACTCCTGATCTTCCTGCCTCCATCTCCCAACTGCTGGGTTAACAAGAAAGTGCCACCATACCTGGAGTAGTAGTGCTTACAAATACCATTTTATGCTAGACAAAATGGGAGTTGCAGGAAGTACTCAGAGAATAATGGAAGCATGTGAAAGGATCACAAGAACTAATTTGAAGAGTCTCCCGTTTACCAGGTCTGGAAAATCAAAGCACCAAAATATATGGTGATAGAATCCAATTATATCACATTTAACAAAACAACAAACCACAAATCAGTATAAATAAACACAATTTTTTTATGAAACCATAGTTTCAAATTATCCTCCAAGAAAATGCTTCCGTTTATTTATTTTGTGTTGGGGGAGGGTAGTGGGTGTGCACGTGCCATGGCACAAGTGTTGAAATCAGGGGACATTGTGCAAGTTGGTCCTCTCCTTCTAGCATATAGGGCCTGGGGATCAAACTCAAGGGGTTAGGCTTTGAGGCAAATGCCTTTCCTCACTGAGCCATCTCACCAACCCCCAAACTCTTTTTGCTTTTGTTTTTGTTTTTTGAGACAGAGTTTCTCTGTCTAGTTCTGGCTGTCCTGGATCTCGCTCTGTAGACCAGACTGGCCTCGAACTCACAGAGATCTGCCTGCCTCCACCTGAGTGCTGGGATTAAAGGCATGTGCCACCACTCGGCTGAGCCCCCAAACTCTTAATGATTGCAAACATTACCATAGAAAATCCTGGTATATTCCATGTATATGATCCAAGTAACATCAGTGGTAATAGGAAGTATTTAGCAGTATACCAGCTGATAAGTGCAATACAAAAGTACAGCATGTCTATGATATCCCTGCCAAGAATTCACAACTCGACCTTGATTATGAGCAAACCAAAGCTAAGGCATACTTCACAAAACAATTAGCCTATATGCTCAAAAGTGTTGAGACTATAAAAGTCAAGGGAAGACAATGGAATTATTCCCAACTGATGAACACAAGACAAATAAAAAACTAATTGTGTAATACATAATTTTAACTAAATCCTCTCTATGTGAAGAATATTACTGTGGCAGTTTGTGAAACTTAATGAGTGAGAATTACATAGTGATAACACATTAATGTAATTTGTTTTCTTCAGTGGTTGCATTTGGGTTGTATAGAAGACTATCCTATTGAAGAAAATCTATATTAAAGTATTTATGCATACACAAATGATAAAAGGGCTGAGAAAGAAATCAGAGAAACATCACCCTTTACAATAGCCACAAATAATATAAAATACCTCGGGATAACACTAACTAAACAAGTGAAGGACTTGTATGATAAGAACTTTAAATCTCTAAAGAAAGAAATTGAAGAAGATATCAGAAAATGGAAGGATCTCCCATGCTCATGGATAGGTAGGATTAACATAGTAAAAATGGCAATCTTACCAAAAGCAATCTACAGATTCAATGCAGTCCCCATCAAAACCCCAACACAATTCTTCACAGACCTGGAAAGAAAAATACTCAACTTCATATGGAAAAACAAAAGACCCAGGATAGCTAAAAGAATCCTATACGATAAAGCAACCTTAGGAGGCATCACCATCCCTGACTTCAAACTCTACTATAGAGCTATAGTAATAAAAACAGCTTGGTACTGGTATAAAAACCGACATACAGACCAATGGAATCAAATTGAAGACCCTGACATTAATCCATGCACATACGAACACCTGATTTTTGACAAAGAAACCAAAACTATACAATGGAAAAAAGAAAGTATCTTCAACAAATGGTGCTGGCATAACTGGATGTCAATATGTAAAAGATTACAAATAGATCCATATCTGTCACCACGCACAAAACTCAAATCCAAGTGGATCAAAGACCTCAACATAAATCCAGTTACACTAAACTTAATAGAAGAGAAAGTAGGAAGTACTCTTGAACGCATTGGCACAGGAGACCACTTCCTAAATAAAACACCAACAGCACAGACACTGAGCACAACAATTAATAAATGGGACCTCTTGAAACTGAGAAACTTTTGCAGGGCAAAAGACACGGTCAATAAGACAAAAAGACAGCCTACAGAATGGGAAAAGATCTTCACCAACCCCACATCAGGCAGAGGATTGATCTCCACAGTATATAAAGAACTCAAGAAACTAGACATCAAAATACTGAACAATCCAATTAAAAAATGGGCTAAAGAGCTAAACAGAGAATTCACAAAACAAGAATCACAAATGGCTGAAAGACATTTAAAGAAACGCTCAACATCCTTAATCATCAGAGAAATGCAAATCAAAATGACCCTGAGATACCACCTTACACCTGTCAGAATGGCTATGATCAAAAGCAATAATGACAGTCAATGTTGGAGAGGATGTGGAGCAAAAGGAACACTCCTCCACTGTTGGTGGGAATGCAAGCTTGTACAACCACTGTGGAAATCAGTATGGCGGTTTCTCAGAAAATTAGGTATCAAACTACCTCAAGACCCAGCAATACCACTCTTGGGCATATACCCAAGGAATGCTCAATCATACCACAAAGATACATGCTCAGCTATGTTCATAGCAGCACTATTTGTAGTAGCCAGAACCTGGAAACAACCTAGATGCCCGTCAACTGAAGAATGGATGAAGAAAATGTGGTACATATACACAATGGAGTACTACTCATCAGAGAAAAACAATAAAAGCATGAAATTTGCAGGCAAATGGATGGAACTAGAAAATATCATCCTGAGTGAGGTAACCCAAACCCAGAAAGACAATCATGGTATGTACTCACTCATAAGTGGATTCTAGATATAAAATAAAGAACAATCAGACTACAACCCACAGAACCATGGAGGCTATATATATAGCATGGAGGTCCCTAGGACGACTATGGCTTATAATAAATTTCAATTTTACTCAATCACTGAGCAAGCCTCAATGAAACATCTTACTATCAAGAAAAATGGGCCTTGGTGGTACGTGTTACTGGAGTTGTATCCATGCCAGTGGATATCCACACAACCCAGAAGAGAATTTAACATTGCTGCTGCCGCTGTCGCTGTTATAGCAATGGCGCCCACCACTGCTACTCTTCCTGGGATTACCATTTCATACTTGCTTACTACAGCTAGCACAATGGAGACCCTGGCAACAAAAGTAGCTACCACAGTAAGTTAATCTTTCATCCTATTGGGCATGATAAATTTAATTCAGTAGTTATGTACATCTCGATTGGCTTTGAAAATTATAAATTTATAAACTCAAGTTCCAATTGCTTTTGGGATACTATCTTACAAGGACACCAACGTACAGTATGGCTCGTTAAGGAAGGGAATGGCTCAGTTGCCTTTAGCCTACTGGCTATGGGTGAGATAGGACCTCTGTTGGTCTTTTCTGTATTGAACACACAGATTGCAAGCCCAGTGCCACTTTGAGATCTTTGGCAGCAGTTAACTCTGCAGCTCACACACGATTGAGCCTGTATGAAAATGAGTATTCAGAGACGGGTAATGCCTGGGGAGCACTCACCAACCTAAGACAGAGTATCTGTGTGGCCTGGGCAAGTGTCTCCATGACGGGTAAGGTGACCTGCTGACGTCCCACACAACCCAAGTCAGAAGCTCATTTTTTAATAAAAGGGGGACCTGTAGGGCCCTGGCCCCCATTTTGGGTAACTGCTGCCTTGCTTGCGTACCTTGACATTGATATCCTCCCTATGCTAATTCCCTAATCAGGTTCCACCCTCCTGAATGCTTAAGAGAAGTTCCTTGTCTGTGTATCCTGAATAATGGGCATTAACAGATTAGAAGCAAGATTGTAAAACATCAGTAGCGAACTTCTGCCCTCCGGGGTCCTCCCATTGTGCTCTAAGTCTGTATTTAGTCTGTATCCCCCCTCAATAAATGACATTCGGCATTTAAAATTAAAATATATATATATATAATTGAATGAATACTGCTAATATAATCTATGAATACCACAAATGTGATTAATATCATGAGTGTAATTTAAAAAATAAATTAATTAAAAAAAGTATTTATGCAGAATTGGAGAGATGTCATACGATTTTAGTAGTAATAATTTCAAGACATTTATTTTACATAAAGACTATAGTTACTAAAAATATACTTAAAATTGTTGAGAATAGTGTTCCATGTTCTTAACACAACTAATAAATAATAAATAAATTATCATTCTATTTAGTCATTCTATGATGTGTGCATATTTCAAAATATGTCAATAGACCATAAACATACAAAATTTTATTTATTCATTAAAAATTAAAACAAATAAGATATAGAACACTTTGAGTATCACAGAGTAGCATTCATTTCATTGTCCCTCCAAGACAATGTCTAGTTTTCCCTATTTTTCAGTTCTGGGAATGGAACCCAGGGCCTTGTGAATACTAGACAAATGCTCCATCACTGAGCTCTACCTCCAGACCAGATAACTGCTAATCTCCTTTTTAGCATGAGAGTTGATTTCTCTGTTTTAGGTTCTCATGTAAACGAAACTATGCTACAAAATAAAAGTATTCAGAATTAGAGAATAGCATGTTGACAACTTAATTGCAAATGTCTTAGGAGGAAAGTTCCCATACTTTGAAATATTTTTTAAGTTTGCAGCAAATGATAAGATTAAATGTCTTAACAAATACATAGAAGATGTTAAAGAAAACCAAGTTGCAATTTTAAATTAACTTTTAATTTTTAAAATTAAAATATTACATCATTTGCCTCCTCCCTCTCCTCCCTCCAGTCCCTCCCATATCCCCTCCTTGCCCGCTCTCTTTCTTTAATCATCTTGTTTGCAGATGCAGATAACTCTCTAAATATATGAATCCAACCTGCACAGTCTGTTCACTGTTACTTGTGTGTATAGAATATCAGGGCTGATCACTGGGTGTTGGATAACCGATCTGGGGGCTCATCCTTGGGGAAGACCATCTCTCCCACTGTCAGCAGTTCTTGGTTGCCTGTAGGTCCTTGTCTATGGATGGGGTCCCATGAGATTTCCCCTTCCATGTTAGCATGTCTATTAGTGGTGTTTTGTTCAGGTCTTGTTTAGGAAGTCACATTGTTGAGGTATCACGGGTAAAGCTTTCCTGTAATTTCTAAGAGACACAATCTCACAGCAGATTCCCTGCCCCTTCTTCTGCCATGATCCCTAAGCCATGGATGCAGGAGTTGTGTTCTAGATGTATCAATTGTGTCTGGGTACCCCACAATCACTTGTTCTCTGCATTTTAACCAGTTGTGCTTTTCTGAATAATTTCTTTCTGCTGCAAAGAGAAGTTTCCTTGATGAGGGATATGATGGTTTGAAGAAGAATGGCCTCCATAGGCTCATATATTTAAATGTGTGGTCATTAGGGAGTGGTGCTACTTGACAGGGATTAGGAGGTGTGGTCTTGTTGGAGTAGGTGTGGCTTTGTTGGAGGAAGTGTGTCTCTAGGGATGGTGGGCTTTGGAATTTCAAATCCTCAAGTTAGGCCCAGTGTCTCTTTTCTTGCTGCCTGCCCATCAAGATGTAGGAATCTCAGCTACCTCTCTAACACTGTGTCTGCCTGTGTGCCACCACACTTCCCACCATGACAATAATGAATTAAACCTCTGAAACTGTAAGCCAGTTCCAATGAAATGTTTTCCTTTATAAGAGTTGCCATGGTCGTGGTGTCTCTCCACAGCACTGGAACAGTGACGAAGACAAGGGGGTAAGAGCTGCACATATCTATGCGTGTGCAGATGAATATTTGGGGTGTAGTTAGGAACTGTCGCTGGGTTCGTAAAGTGACAGCAGGAAGTTCTGCTCTAAGATTCAGGATCTCACTAGCCTGAAGTAGTTAGCCAAGTTTCCCATAGCAGGCATGATTTCCCTCCTGTTGAACTGGCCTCAAGGCCAATTAGAGAGCCCATTGTCGCCACTAAGATGTGGGTGCCACTTGTACACCCTGACGTGGATTGCGGCATGTTGGTCATTGTTTTTATTTATAGGTATCCTAGCTGGGTTGGACTACTGGTTGTTCCCCTCCCTCCAAAGCTCATATAGCACCTTCTGGTGCCACAAAAGCTGGTCCACAGGTAGGACGATTTCAGGTCAGACCCAGCTCAGATTCTTCAGGGTCTTTGCTGAAGTGCATGGCGTCTTCAGCAATGGGGACTTCCATTCAACCTCTAAGCAGGCAATGAAGAGCAGTTGTTCTCTTGATCTTTGCCATACTGACTGGGGTGAGATGAAATCTCAAAGTCGTTTTGATTTGGATTTCCCTAATTGCTAGGGGCATGGAATATTTTTAGATAATTTCTTAGCCATTTTGTCTTCTTTTGAGACCTCTTTATTCAGATCTGTAGCTGATATTTTGAATGGGTTTATTTGACTCTGTGGTTTTGTTTTGTTTTTTGAGTTCTTTATATACTCTGTCAGATGTATAGCTGGCAAAGATTCTCTCCCATCCTGTGGACTTCCTCTTTACTCAACACACTATGTAACCCAGGCTGACCTCAAATTCATTATCCTCCTTTCTTAGCCTCCCAACTGCATGCAATCATGCCTCAATTTGAGAACAGAGGGGAATTAGAGCTTGATTTCTTCTTGGAAAATAGCAATTTTAGAATGAAAAATATTATAACCAAAATTAAAAACCTCAATGAATGGGTCTACTGATGGCTATCTGCATGCTGGAGAAACTGAGGACCTAGCAGCTGTCCATGGGGCTGGATGCCTTAGCAGTTCCAATCTGGTGCTGTAGAAGGACCAGAAGATTCCGAAAGAGCTGCTGATCTTCATTCAGTCTACGGAGGAAGGCCAGATAAACTGAGTTCCCATGGTAACCAAAGATGGCAGCAGCAACAGGGTAGATGGGCTAAGCATCAGGAGGTAGAGGCAGGGAGATAGAAGCAGTCACATCTTCCTCATCCCTCTTTCCATGTGTGCCACTGCAAGAAGGGCAGCCTACTCTGGGGAGGGTGTTTCTAGCCCTCCTTAATCCTTCCAGGAAACATCCTCCCAGACTCTTCCCCCCTCAAAAAAAAAACTCTCTCAGATTTAATTCCACATCTATTCAAGTTGACGACCAAGATTAACCATCACAATATGTAATATGTATAGCACAGAGCAGGAAAAACAGACTTGTACATTGATCAAGTTTAAGGGAAGCATGCATTTTGTAACTCATAAAATAACCACTAAAAACACTACAAAGTTGTATAGTCAAGGTCACAACAGATGAATTCAAATAGAACAGTTCATTCTATTTATGAAAATATTTTTGTGAATGTATGTACTGGTTAAATTACCTAAGGAGGACCTTGCACATGAATAAAGTGAAATCCAGGGAAGACTTGCAAATTTAGAACTTTGAACATATTCCCAAAGCTGTACACGAATCTACGGTAAATGACGGGAGCCTTAATAGACACATGTGCTGAAGCACAGCTTCTGATTAAGGATTGCTCCCTGCAAACTGTATTTTACATGGATAACCTTCGAAAGCAAGGCTTCTAGCTGTAAAGAAGGCAAGGGGACCGATAGGCACTTACATCCCAGCTACTCAGGAAGTCAGAGTGAGCTCCAAGCCAGCCAAGCCACACTGTGAGATCGTGTCTCAAGAAAACCGGAAGCTATGAGCCATAACACCTGATAAGATTTTTTTGTCAAACTTTTTTCCTTCGCTTTAAAAAATATGTCTTACTTTAGTTCAGTGGTGCTCAACCTTCCTAATGCTGCGACCCTTTGCTCCAGTTCCTCATGTTGTGATGACCCCCAACTATGAAATTATTTTCATTGCTACTTCCTAACTGTAATTTTGCTACAGTTATGAATTGTAATGTAAATATCCGATATGCAGGATGACATCCAAAGTGGTTGTGACCCACAGTTTGAGAACCACTGCTTTAGTCCTTTAAATATATTCAAAAGCCCACTTGAGCCCAGGAGTTGTGTATGTGTGTGCATGTGCATATACGTGTGTATGTGTGTATATGAGAGATTCATTCTATAAGTTTTGGTATTCTAGAGAACCCTGACTGCTACAGATGGTAAGACCCTATTACTGGAGACACTGTGTATTTTGGATGCAGGGAATAGAGAAATCAAGCTGAAGCACCCATGCTAGGGGTGTGTACCTGTTATCCTTGTGCTGGGGAGGCAGAGACAGGAGAGTCACTGGAGCCCACTGGCCAGCCAGTCCAGCCAATCAGTGAAAGACCCTCTTCCAAAAACTGCGGTGGAGAGCAATCAGAAAGACATCCAGCACAGGCCTCTCTTTGGCCTCTACACTGGCTGGTAGGCAAGTCCTGGGGATCCCCCTGTCTCTCCACCTCAGCACTGAGATTACAGATGTGCTGTGCCCGGCTTTTTATGTGGGTGCTGGTGATTTGAACTCAAGTCCTCATGCCCATGTGACAAACACTTCTCTGACAAACAGTAGCTAATCACATACAGTAATATACAACAATAGTAATATCTCACAAGCAGAGATTATTCTGGGAACACAAAGCTGGTTTAATAGTCTCAAAGTAATCAATGCAATCCACAACATTAGTATTCTAAATAAGTCAAACCACATAACCAGCATATTAATCGGTGCATAACAGATTAGAGTAAATCAAACATTTAATTACGGAAAAAAAAAACTCTCAGCCATGCAAAACTAAATGAAAACTTCCTCCTCATCATGTCCCCTCACCTCCTCCCCCCAATACACACCTAGATTTTAGCCCCAAGTAATGAGGAAAGATGTACCACATCAAATAATTTGCACTTGAAAAGTAATCTGAGAGTTGGAAACTTATTTGAATGTTTGGTGGGTCTTTCAAGATCCCCTTGGGAACTCAGGTCCAAGGAAGTCAAAATGAAGAGGTAAGGTTAAGTGGGAAATGTCCCGGAGTTTTACAAAAGGATCTACCCTCAAGACGAAGTGGAAAAAATCTCTGGCACCTGTTGATGATATAGGGCCCATTAAGCAAAGCAAAATCACAGAAATGCCAGAGACAAGATAAGGGATAAGGGGAAGGGATGAAAATGGAGGATACTCCAATCCTTCTGATCTTCCTTTGCAGAAGATCTAGTTTCTTTTCTTTTTAGTTTTTATTTTTAGACGGATTTATTACAGAAAAATAAGGAATACAAGCCCAATCACTCCCTCACACACCAAGAATGTCGTCATTCTTCTTGATGACATAAACAATAGCTCCTTCCTAAAAGGACAGTTTATCTTCCTTGTCTTTTGTCTAAATTGCTACAACTATCAGGGGCAGGAAACAAAACAGGATGTGAACAAGAGTACTATCCCTAGAAAAACAAAACTAATCACTCCAACGTAACAACTTTCTAAACATAGACTAAAATTTATATGTATATATATTTCTACTTTATGACCATCCCTATAAAATGAAATCCATTTTCCAGAAGGCGGGTTCTAAATTGAGTATAATGCAAAGGAGGAGGAGGAGGAGGAGGAGGTG
>CABHPR010136339.1:0-42773 GCA_902168415.1 Peromyscus melanophrys
CATCATCCACTTTCAGATTCTCAGTGCTCTACTTAGATGCTGGTTTTTAAATACTGCTTAGAATCTGCGTTTCTCGTTGGTACTTTATTTAGCTTTTCTAAATGTGCTGTTCTGTTTGCTTCTCTATCATGATAAAGCCCTGACCAAAAACAACTTGGGGAGGAAAGGGTTTATTTGAGTTTACATCTTACAGTCCATTATGAAGGAAAATCTGGGCAGAGATTGGAGACAGGAACTAAAGCAGAAAACATGGAGGAAGGCTACTTACTGGCTTGCTCTTCAGGACTTGCTCAGCCTGCTTTCTTATATAACCCAGGGCCACCAGCCCAGGGACGGCACCATCCACAGTGGGGTAGACACTTTCACATCAGTTATTAATCAAGACAATGCCTCACAGACTTGCCTGCTAGCTGGTCTTCCAAGATGACCCTGACTTGTGTCAAGTCCACAAAAACTACCCAGCACCTCCCCTATGATGCTCTTAGTGTCTGCAGCCCTTTCAGTTTCCACACACCTCCTCATTGTTGCTTTATTCAATATCCTTCTTTATACAAACAGTCCCACTTGGATACATACATCCAGTTAATATTTCCTAAATCTATTGCCAGTCTGTCTGCCGAGCAGTCAGCCAGTGTAATAGTCACTACTACAGGTGTATTTCTTTTTTTTTTTTTTTGTCCCCATTTTCTTTTCTCTTCCCTCTCCTTTTCTTCTCCAGTTCACCCATGATTTTCATTGATTGGTTTCAGACATTTAACTAAATTTCTTAGCAGCGTTTGGCATTGCCAGTGACTTTTCTGTTTGAAGACCACCATCATTTGGCTACCACAGTACCAGATTCTTACGATTTTCTCCTGTGTCCCTGCAGACAGGAATCTTTGGATTATTTTCTACTAAATAATTCCTTGGAAGTTTGTGAGATAGCAGCACTTAGGCATGAGACCAAACTTATGAACACAATACTAACAGGGAGTTCAGAGGTTTCCTTCCCGAGAACCCCATTTGTTTACCACAAAAGGAGTAGCCAAAAACATGGGTGAAAAATGCATGAGTGTCATTAAAGTCCAGGGAGACAAACCTTTCTGAGAAGGAAGGGTGCTTTCGTCCACCGAGGGTTGGGATGGGTCAGCTGAGGTTTCAAGTCTGAAGTTTGCTGTGATGGAGCAGGTGAGGACTGCAGGGATGACGAGGGACGGCAGGTTGAGAGCAGAGCCAGTGCAGGCTGTTGTTAGACCTTTTGTCTAAAGGGTTAGGAGGGAGGAAGGAGGTGGTGCCTGGAGGGTATAAAAAAGCAAAGTGTGTTTCAATTGTTTTTTCTGTGACTTAAGAATATTTTAGCACTGATGGAAAGGAGTTAGCTAATAAGTTAAGGTAAAGGAAAAGGAGCTGATAGTTGTAGGCTGAGGGAAGGGAACCATTTGTGAGAAAAGCAAAGTGGAAACTGTCGGTCCTGATGTCTGAAGCGCTGCTGGCAGGTCTGCGTGTCTGTCTGTTCGTGGCTGTTGTGTTCGTAGCTAGGAAAGGGAGGGTGCTCACTTCTGCCTTTGACTAAGATAAGTGTAGGTCTAGGAAGTGGAACATGGCAGGTGAACTACTTGAAGGAAGAGAGGCTAACTCAGAATCAGAAGGGATCGAGATGGTAGAGTTGGGATTCAGGTGGCCATGCATTATTAGCTACATTTCTGTTGGTGTAATCAAATCCCACAGCAGAAAGCAACTCAAGGAAGCAAGGGTTCCTGACAGGATTCCAGAGGACAGAGTCGATTATGGTGGGAAATCATGGCAACAGTCACAGAAGTGTGGAGGCAGGAGCTGGCTGGCCATACTTTCATCTACAAACAGGAAACAGAACAGGAAGTAGGGTAAGGCTATAAACTATCAAAGCCTATTCCCAGTGACATACTTCCTCCAGCAAGGCTCCAAATCCTAAAGGTTTTAAAACCTCTCCAAATAGCACCTTCAGCTGGGGAGCCGTGTGTTCAAATACATGAACTTGTGGGGGACATTCTCGTCCCAACCACCACAGGCTATAAGACCATACATGTGTACTAGAACCAAACTGCACAGGTATAACCAAAGAGTCTAGGTTTTGATCTGAAGAATTTTGGTCAGTCTCAGGTTAGGGTTTTCCCAAACAAGGTCTGGACGTTGGTAAAATGAACATGTTGAAGTCATTGGTGGGGAAGAGGTTACAGTGAGGAGTTCTGAGGTCCACACTGGGTGGAGGGGTAAGAAAATAGGTAGAATCAAGGAAGAAGAACATCAGATGGCCAGAGGTCTCCAAGAGGCAAGAACAAGAGAGAGAGAGAGAGAGTTCTGGGGATTGGAGACATAGTTAGGATGGGGTGTATGGACAAGCACAAACCAGTTTCAGGGGAGGCCAAGTTGGGGTGATGGTGAAGGGTTTTAGAGTTGACGTGTTCATGTAGCCAAGAGGACAAGGTGTTGCTTGGGTAGCCTTGGTGCCAGCTTGGTGATGCAGGTCTTGAACTAGAGAAGTACTTGGAGTTCAGAAAAGACTCTCTGTTACTGATGCTAAGAAGTTCCAGGTTGTTGCTGGTGGGGACTGTGGCTACAGAGTGCACTAAATCCTGGTGCCAAGTCTTGGAGTAAGAGCTTTAAAAGAGGATTAATAAGACACTGCAAAGGTGTTCTTCTCATGTTGTCGGGACTCAAGGTGAGAAATCTGTTTCAGATGTTTATGGATTAGTTTCCATATTTGTAAGAGAGCTGGGTTTGTATTAGGGCTAAAAAGTGGAGGGTGTTTGTTTACCATGCAATAACAGTCTTCAGGTAAGACTAGTGGGGGAAGAAAATGGGGTACTAGGTCATTAGAAGAGTGTCTATGTATTAAGTGGCTGCAATGGGCCAGGGCTCAGGTGGGCACTTTTAAAGTATCATTGAATCTTTCCAATAACAATGTAAGTTAGTAATGTCATTTCTCTTTCCCAGCAGGTAAGCATGAAATCAGGGCTTCTAAGCAGAACTCTGGCCCCACAGCCTCGCCTTTTCATGTGCAATGTGTATTTGTGGGTGGTGACCACAGCCAAAGGAAACAGCTGGGGCAGGGCTTTGCTCTGTTTTATCTTTTCAATAATAGTAAGAACAGCAGTTGTTTTCCATTCTCGGTACAGTCATTTACTCACTTAGCAAAGGCTGAGACGCCAGGATAGCACAGCACAAACGTTTTTCTCTCCACGATACTTTGAAACCCACTTTTCTGTTTTCTGCAGGGTACCTCAAGTTTTCTTCCTCAAACTTCTTGCCCACCTTAAAACAGCCTGTATACAACATTCAAGAGTTTACTCTAGCTGGGCAGCAGTGGTGGTGGCGCACACCTTTAATCCCAGCACACGGGAGGCAGAGCCAGGCGGATCTCTGTGAGTTTGAGGCCAGCCTGGGCTACAGAGTGAGATCCAGGACAGGCACCAAAACTACATAGAGAAACCCTGTCTTGAAAAATAAAAGAGTTTACTATATGTTTTATGCGTCCGAAGCTTCTCGTTTGAGAGACATTCTAACCTGGAACTGGATGAGGGTTTGGATCCTGGGGGCCAGTTACTAACCATGTGTGCAGTGCTGTAGCCCCTGGGCCTGTCTTCTCCTTGACAGAACAGAAATAGCGGGTTCTGATCTAGAGGGTTGGAGGGTGTGACGGGGCATCCTAGCGCTGTGCGGTTAGTTAGCTGCTGTTATCTTACCTGCTGGTTTCCAGGAGCTCTGGAATCAGGAAGTGTGCTCTTGGCTTTTGGGACATGCCTTGCTGTGTAGCACAGCCTGCTCTAGAGCTCACTGTGTAGACCAGGCCGGCCTCGAACTGCGGTGCCTTTTCTGCATCTGCCCCCAGGGTGCTGGGATTATGGATGTGTGCCAGCACGCCCAGGTCATAAACTGTGTCCACTGTTTGAGTGCACTGCGGGTTAGCAGTGCGCCGAGCAGTAACTAGGCCTGTCCATCAGAAAGTCTTATAGACATGTGAGACAGTGCATGGTTTCCTCTTGTGTTTCCTCATTATTGGATCTGGTTTTATCCTGCTTGTGTTGTTTTTGAGTTTTGTACTTTGAGTAAATGACAATGAAGTAGACCCTTCATGTCAGAACTGCCTGGATGCTGTACAGCAAGGGCAGAGACCAGTGACGGGATGCTCTCTGTATGCCTTCACTTCCGCTCTGGTGTGACGTCTCCTGCTTTCTCGTCTTTTAAATAGCTTACATAATGGGGATCCTACACACTGAGAATTACCAATACTGGCCTGGGCCCTTTTAACAACATATTATTTTTTATTCTCAAAAAGCATATAGAATGTTATTTAATAATAGTCCTATTTCATTTAATAAACTAGTTAAGATTTATAATTCTGAGAAATAGAATTTACCTCTCCGTTTGCTTTTTGCAGGAAATTCACTGTCAGAATACTCCCCTCAAGAAACATCAAATTGTTTCAAACACCCCATCGAGTTCTGTAACAGATAAAGTGGCGGAAAATCAAACTGCAGTGAAGATTTCTAGTGCAGAGCCTTCAGGTCAGTGGTCCATGCTGCTCAGCTGTGGCTGTGTGCCGCTGCAGATGTGTGCCGCTGCAGATGTGTGCCGCTGCAGATGTGTGCCACTGCAGAGGGCCGGGATGGCTCACAGGACGGAGCTGGCTGCTGTGCCGTGTGCAGGCACATGAGTTCTTCCCAGAGTAAGAGCTCCCTCTTGGCTGTGTGTGGTGTTCCCACCCCAGAGAGAGAGGGCATTGTTCTGACTCACAGCCCTGAAGAAGGACAGTCCATCATGGCAAAGCAGCTAGGAAGCAGAGCTCTCCCTCCCTCACCCTGTCTCCTTCCTTCCTTCCCCTTTCCCTTTCCCTTTCCCTTCCCCTTCCTTTTTGGAGATAGGCTCTTACTGTAACCCACTATTCTAGAACGTCTAATCCTCCTGCCTCAGTGTGCTAAGTGTTGGAGTAATGGGTGTGAGTCACCACACCTGGTTTATCACAAACACTTTCAAATTTTCATTTTCCTCTCTTGTTTTCTTTTCTTTTCCTTCCTTCTTTCCTTGCTTCCTTTCTTTTGACAGGGTCTCACTATGTAGCTCCTGCTGTCCTGGAACTCTGTAGCCCAGGCTGGCCTCAAACTCAGAGATTGGCCTGCCTTTGCCTCCTGAATGCTGGGATTAGAGGCATATGCCACCATGCCTGGCAAAATTTTATTTTAATAATGTGTGATAAAAAGAATCACCTAAACTCTACCAGCTTTAGCTGGGCATGGTGGCCCATGTCTGCAATCCCAGTCCTCCATGGGCCAAGAGAGCAGGATTGCTGAGTCTAAACTGAGCCTGAGCTTCAGTGATGAAACCAGTCCCACCCACCTGATGGCTTCTAGGTGCCCATTTCAGTCACGTCACTGTGCTCCTCTGTCATCGACCTCCAGAACTGTGTCAGCTGCAGAACTGAAACTGTACTAGTTAAACAGAATTCTCCTCGTGCCTCTACCCTCCCCTTTTACACTGTTGCTGTGACTTTGTCTTCTTTAAATACCTCATGAGAAGAAACACACAGCAGTCCTTTTTTATCTTTGGGGATGCGGTCCAAGGCTGTGTGGGTGAAGCGTAAATGTGTGGCTAGCACCTGAACTGAGAACCGAGGTTTTCCTCCAGTGTTTCCACACGGACCAGAATTGTCACAGCTTGGTGTATATTTCTGGATTTCTATGCTTGGTTGACAGCAGATAACTGAAGCTGTGGAGAGTGAGACCCCTGGGTGAAGGAGGCCCCTGTAGCATTTATCACCAGTGCTGAACACTGTCCCACCATGTGTACATTGCTGCCCATTCTCAGTGTGTGCGCTCGGAGTGCCTTCTCCTGTCTGTGCCCAGTTGCCCATGTCCCTGTGCAGTCTTTGGAGAAGTGCCCGGAAGTGGAATTACCACATCATAGTTCTTAGCAGTCACACTGTTTTATGTTCTCACCAACAGTGCACAAAATTCTAATTTTCCTGCCTTTTACCAACACTGTTATTTTCTGTTTTGAGTGTTTTTTGATAATGATGTTCTTGTTTTAGGTAGTAACTATCTTAATAAGTGTAAGGTTATTTGTGTTATTTGTGCTTCTCAATAGGGAAGGTGGACATTTTTCATGTTCTTTGTGGTCGTTTGTGTTTCTTCTTTGAAGAAAGGACTTCTGTGCCCACCTATCCCACACACATACACCTCTTTTTTTCTGGGGGAAAAAAGTCGGGATCCTGCTAGGTAGGCTAGGACGGCCTGGAGTCTACTTCAAACTTCTAATCCTTCTGCCACTGCCCCCAACCCAGGCGCTGTGATTACAAGCATGTCCACCATTCTTGTTCCTGTGTGTGTGTGTGTGTGTGTGTGTGTGTGTGTGTGTGTGTACACATGGGTTTTGGGTATTTTTCCTTGGGGGCTGCCCACCTGTTTTTGAAACAGTCTCTTACCTGGGACCTGTCGTTCACTGATTAGGTGAGGGCAGCTGATCATAAGCCCGGGGATCTGCCTGTCTCCAGCTCCCTGGTGCTGGATTAAAAGTGAACACTGCCATGCCTGGCTTTTGTGTGAGTTCTGGGATTGAACTCAGGCCCCCATGCTCGTGCTTATGTGGCAGGCACTTCACTGCTGACCGAGCTGCCCCCACCCCCATCCCCACCCCCACCCCTACCCCGCAGGCCTGCTTCCTCCATCTTTCAGCCATCTGATTTCTTCTGGTTGAGTTGTAGTTGTCTATAGATTCTAGATAGTAACCTCCTCATCATGCACATGATGTATAAATGTCCGACCTTGTTTCATAGATTGCCTTTCAGTCCGTCACTGTGTTGCCTCTTCTGTTTGTTTTAAATAATTTTAAATAAGAAATTGCTGAGAAATTCAACGTTATGAACTCTTTCCCCTGTCTGTTTTTTAAAATATGGTTTATAGTTTTAAATCTTATATTTAAGTCTTTAATCTATTTTGTTTCTGTTTTTCAAGACAGGGTTTCTCTGTGAAACAGTTCTGGCTGTGGCTGTCCTGGATCTCGCTCTGTAGACCAGGCTGGCCTTGAACTCACAGAGATCCACCTGCCTCTGCCTCCCGAGTGCTGAGATTAAAGGCGTGTGTCACCACTGCTACCCGGCTTAAGTCTTTAATCTTCTTAGGTGGTTGTTCACTGTGTAAGAGTCTAGCTTCGATGCTCTGCCCATGGATACCCAGGCTCACTAGTGTCCTTTATCCCGCCGACCCTTCTCTTGCTCATGGCTCATCTGCTTCCCTTGTTGAATATTCTTGACCGAATATGTAGAGATTGACTCTGGGCTCTGTTGTTTTGGGGTTTTTTTGTTGTTGTTGTTGTTTTTGAGACACGGCTTCTCTGTGTAGCTTTGCGCCTTTCCTGGAACTCACTCTGTAGCCCAGGCTGGCCGCAAACTCACGGAGATCTGCCTGGCTCTGCCTCCTGAGTGCTGGGATTAAAGGCGTGCGCCACCACCGCCCGGCTGGTCTGGGCTCTGTTACACTGCGCTGGTCTTCGTCTGTACGCCAGTACCACTCTGTATTGACGGCTATGGCTTTCTGATTTTTCTTCCTTTTATGTGTTGCTGAAACCAAGGGTCTTCCACACGGCAGAGAAAGTACCGCTGAGTTCAGCCCAGCTGTATAATAAGTTTTAGCAGGAAATATGAATCTTCCAGAAATGTTTTGAATATTCAGGGAGTCTTTAAATTCTAAATAAATTTGAAGAAGCCTTTCTGCTCCTGGAAAGGAAGATTTTGATAGAGATCACATTGAGTGTACAGATTATATGGTCCTACTGGCATTTTATCAAATCTTTCCCTGTTTGTGTCTTTACTTCTTTTTTTCAGAATTTTGTTGTTTTTAAGATACAGATTGACTCTTTGGTTAGGTTTATTCCTAAGTATTTTCTTTTTTTTGTTACTTTCTCACCGAGCCCAAGCTGTTGTCCAGGATCCCCTTGAACTTGAAACCCTCCTGCCCCCACTCCCAAGTGCTGGGGTCACAGGTGTGCATGCACTGTCACACCTGGATTTGTGCAGTGGTGATGAATGCTCAGGCTTCCTGACTGCGGGAGAGATTAGCACTAGGAATTCTTTCCGCTTGTCCACTGCTCGTGTAGATGTAGGTTTGTGTGTGTGTACTGTTGTATCTTTCAGACAGTGTTATGCTCTGTAGGCCTTGCTGTCCTTGAATATGCTGCGATTCTGCTATAGCCACACAAGCTTTAGGATTTCAGGTGTGAGCCACCACACTTAGGTGTTGATATTATCTCCTTTATTTAACTCTGCTGAACTTACTAACTGTATTAGTTCTAACAGGTCATGTGCTGTCTTATTTTTTGGTATCATCTTCAGGGTTGTCAACATTAGATGATGCCATCTGTGAGCAGAAATAGTGTCAATTCTGTTCTAATTTAGGTTTTTTTTTATGTCTTTTTATTGTTTGTTTAGTTGCTTTTGATAAGACCTTAAACCGTATATTAAGTCCAGTAGGGAGAGCAGGCATGCCTAATGTTTCCAATCTTAGAGGAGCGCTCTCCGGCTTTCCTCAGTGACTGTGCTAGTGTTACTAAGGCTTTTCGTCTGTTGTCTGAGGACATCTCTTCTGGACCTAGTTTTTGAGTGATTTCGTTGACACCTTTTTTTAAGTTAAAAACTAATGATGGAGCAGTCTGAATAAAGAATAACTTGTACTATTGCTGTCATTTTTCCTCTTGGTGGAGAGAAAAACAGGAAGAGGAAACAGATGTAGCAGGTCTTCATGTATAGATTTGAATACTTAAAAGTACAGGAATGGCTTGCTAATAAAGATTTATGACTCCCTAATTTTACATTTTCAGGTTGTTTCTGGCACACATGTGCTCGTGCGTTCACACACACATATTAATTTGTTTTTTCTCAAACTTTTTTAGGTTCCACTGAAAGCAAAATGACAAAGTCCAGCCCTTTGAAAATAACATTGTTTTTAGAAGAGGAAAAGTCTTTAAAAGTCTTGTCAGACCCGAAGGCTGAGCAGGAGACTGGTTGGTTTCTAGTCTTTATTTCTCGTTAGCTCTGGATCCATTGTAAGAAATAACACAATAATGTAAGGAGAAGGCTCTGTTTTTAAATGGTCTGTCGTTTTACAATACCTTTTATTTTCAGGCTAGGATATACTGGAGCTTCCACTGAGCTGTGTGCTGCTAACGGTCACTGTCAAGTTTCTCTGAAATTACCCTAGCTGGCGTTAATATTTTCCTGTGCTGACTCCTGTGTGAAAGGACAGCTCCTAACAATAGAAGAGACTCATTTGAAAGTGGTTGTTGAGATTTATTATTATTTTATTTTATTTATTTTTTCTAGGACAGGGTTTCTGTATGTAGACTGGCTGTCCTGGAACTCGCTCTGTAGACCAGGTGGCCTCAAACTCACAGAGGTTTGCCTGCCTCTGCTTCCTGGGACTAAAGGCATGTGCCACGATCACCCGTTGAGATTTATTATTTTTAAATAATGTGTGTGTGTCTTTGTGGGAGTGTGTTCATATGACTGTAGGTGCCTTCAGAGGCCAAAAGAAAGTGTTGTATCCCCTGGAGCTGGAGTTACAGGTCATTGTGAGCAGCCCATCGTGGATGCTAAGAACTGAACTTGGGTCCTCTAGAAGAAAGGTAGACTTTAAACACCAAACCATCTCTCTAGCCCTTGGTACTTTTTTGAAAGTCAGAATCTTGTGTTCCTGCTTAATACTCTCACTTAAGTCCAAAGCATTATTAGGTTTAGTTTTTTTGTATATCTTAGAAAATATTTTGGAACTTTTAAAATATTTTTAAATATGAGAGTCCAGCTTTATCTTGATTTTATATGTATTGGAAGTTGTCCTCTCTCCCTGTTGTTAGGAAGTGATTTTTTTTTTTTTAGGGTAACTCTCTGTTATTATAGTAAGCATGAAAACTCAGCCTCCTCTGCCACACCGGTTCTTAGTGTCTACCCATTGACATGTTTTTCAGAAGTAGTACGGGAAGTTGAGATGAGTGTGGATGATGATGCTATCAATAGCTCCAAAGTCATTAATGACATCTTTAGTGACGTCCTAGAGGAAGGGGAACTGGATATGGAAAAGAACCAAGAGGAGATGGAGCAAGTGGGAGCAGAGAACAGCGAGGAGCAGGAGGATGCACTGAACATCTCTTCAATGTCTTTACTTGCTCCGTTAGCCCAGACGGTTGGGGTGGTAAGTCTAGAGGTAAGAAAGACTACATGTACACAGGCGCATAGCACAATAAACTGAGGGTACTGCACACCTCCTCCACTTTTGGTAAATGACTTTCACTCTCTAGACAGTGGGGTTGTGTAAACCTGATAGAATTCTCTTAGTACCTCTAGTAAACTAGGAATTTCTTATGACCTCAGGTAACATTGACATATTTTAACAAGCATGACATTTGGGCTCAAATTCTGGTTGTAGTGTTTTGTGATTGTTGTAGCTTCTCTATGACGTGGTTCTCTCAGCTCTCAAACAAGGTCAGCAACAGTACCTACATTCTAGGGCTGATGTAATCTTTCAGTCCTAATTATATTTAGGACCGGAAATACAAGCAGCATTCACTGAGACCTAACCTCTGTTAATTGCCATCACCCTAAATTTAGTAACTGTAGCTCTGGAGATGAGCTCAGTTAGAATCCTTTTATTTAAAAAGGATTTGTTGATTTGTTTTGTTTTTTGATTTTTGATTTTTTTTTTTTTTTTGAGACAGGGTGTCATGTAGCCTAAGCTGGCCTTGTGTGTTAGGCTGGTGTAAGAAGAGTTGCAGTTTCTGACCATGAATTTTAAGTTTTTCTAACAGGCTCAAGTATATCTTTATCGGTCAGTATAGGAACTATTATAATTATTACATTTTTGCCTATGAGAAGTGTGTTTAATCGTGTAGTAAAGTCTGTGCTTTAGGAGTCGACCAACTTTTGAAAAGCATTTTCTGGATCCTGCTGGTTGTGAAAGCATTTTTCCTATACAAAGTGTTGTTGAGATGCTGAGTAAGTGGTAGTTGGTTGACTAGAAGTCAGGCAAATGTGGGGCATGAGGCAAAACCTCATGGCTCGGTTAGTTCAAATTTAAAGAACTTTCCCCCCTTCATTTTTATTTCATGTGTGGTGTTTTGCCTGAGTGCTTCTCCATGCATCATGTGTGTGCAGTGCACCGTGTGCGTGCAGTGCATCGTGTGCGTGCAGTGCCTGTAGAAGCCACAGAAAGGACTGGATCCTCTGGGACTGTGTTTTAGAGATGGTTGTGAGCCACCATGTGTGTGCTGGGAATTGAACCCTCGGCCTCTAGAAAATCAGCCAGTGCTCTTAACCACCAAGTCATCTCTGCAGCCCCTAGTTCACTAGCTTTGGAAGTTTGGTTCTGTGATGTTTGGTCCAGCCTTGTGAAGAACTGGCCTCTTCCATGGACTGGTACTGGCAGTGTATCTCATAGGTTTGCTGATTTGTGTTTTTTATCCATTTACTTTGTTTAGGCTTAATCTATTTTGTTATTTTATTATAAGTCAGTAGATGTGTTGGATATGTATTTCCTAATAGTAGAAAAGAATTACTTTCTCAGAATTAAATGAAGTATCATTTAGGATCAGTGTTGTACATCCATAGCATCTGGTATGTAAATCCTGAGTGTGGTGATACATGTCTGTAACCCCAGGTTTCAGGAGGTTGTGGCAAGAAGATCAATAGTTGGAGGCTAGCCTGGACTACATAATGAAGACCACTTCTCTGAAATAAAAACAAAACACATAAAAACAAAGTTGAAAGTCTAATATCTCACTTGTTTACTTTTCTGTAGAATGTAATTTCTTCACCCAAATTGGAGTTGAGAGACACAAGCCCAAGTGCCGCAAGTCCCAAACCAGGAAAGTTCCAGAGACCCCGTGTTCCTCGAGCTGAGTCTGGTGACAGCATCAGTTCTGATGATCGTGACCTTCTCTATAGGTAAGGGGTGTGGGGAAGGCCCCTTCACCGTGTTGACTTAGGATGACATGAGGAGTGTTACCGCTTAGCTCTTGTTCACAGAGCCCTGTAAGCCTGGGGTAACTGTCTGTGGCCTGGGGATTGAACTCAGGACCTCAGGTGTGCTAAGCAGGAAATCTGCCACTGATGGGCAGCCCCAGCCTGGAATAACTTCTATCAGTTTTCCTTTCACCGGATGACATTTCCATTTTGGGGAAATGTGTTGATGCTTAAGTGTGAGATTAGGTTTCTGTTGACATGTTCGATAAAGCCTATTATTGTTCAGTGGGTTTCTAACAGTAACTCTTTTTTTCCCCCGAAGCATTGATGCTTATAGGTCTCAAAGATTCAAAGAAACAGAGCGCCCTTCCATAAAGCAAGTGATTGTTCGAAAAGAAGATGTTGCTTCAAAATTGGGTGAAAAGAATAATGTCTATTCTTGTCAAGTTAATATCAAACAAAAAATGCAGGTATGCTCTGGCATGGGAAGGGAATTTGGACTTTCTTGAACTAGATTGTGAGCTTGTGGCCCTACTAATCTCAACCCCGAGTGACTGGAGTGGGATCTGATTCATGGGAGCTAAGTTACTCCTGAATTCAGTTTAACTTCAGGTACACGCTCTTTACAAAATTGCTGTGAAGTCATCACTTTGGAGTAGAATGTGGAGCTCTGGAGTGTAGTAATGCCCAGAATGTGTGAGGCCTTGGGTTCAATCCCCAGCACCTCTCTGCTCCCCAAAACATAATTATAACTATTAGTTGGATGGTGGTAAAGTGTGAAACTTACTGTGGTCCTCAGGGGGTGTTGTGCTAAAGAAGACAATTATGTTCGTTTGGTGACACTTTCTGTATGGGTGCTGGGGATCGGGACTCAAGTCCCATGCTTGTGCAGCAAACACTTGGCCAAATGACCCGTTTCCCCAGCCCTCACTGAATGGCGATATGGAGCTCAAGTCAGCACAGCAGCAATTTTTAAAACCAAATATGCACTATAATTTAAAGTTATTACTAACTACTAGAGAGCAGTGGTGGAAAATATGTATTTTGAGATAGGGCCTCCTGATGTAACCTTAGCTGGCCTGGAGCTTGCTATGTAGACCAGGCTGACCTCAAACTCAGAGATCTGCCTGTTTCAGCCTCCTGAATATTGAGAGTAAAGGACTGTTATGGGTCTTTTGTTTGGTTGTTTTGTTTTGTTTTGTTTTGTATTTTTTCAAGACACTGTTTCTCTGTGTAGCTCTGGCTGTCCTGGAGCTTTCTTTGTAGACCAGGCTGGTTTTGAACCTCAAACTCAGAGAGATTTGCCTGCCTATGGCTCCTGAGTGCTGGTATTAAAGGCGTGGGCCACCACACCCACCTGACTAGTATGTTTTTAGGAGCAGAAAACTCTGAATATATAATAAAAGCTCATTTCATACCATATAGTGTGACCTTCTCAGCCAGCAGTTATGAGTTGTGGGAGGCAAGAAGGCATATTGGTTCATCAGGACTCAGTAGCCAGTGTTGGTTCTAACTTCTGGAATCTGACACCGAGTACTTTATTTTAGGCATATTTAAGCATAGCACAATTCAGTGAAAACTTATGCTGGTCATGATTAACTCAAGTTTGCATGCACAACAAAGCATACATAAATCTCCTTGAGGACAAAGTAAGCTAAATTAGATCAGATGTGACTACATCAAAACTCTTTGTAAAGTCCATAAAGGTAGGTTCTATAGATTGACTGAGGAAAACAAATTTACAATAAGAGTATGGGGAGGGGCTGGAGAGATGGCTCAGAGGTTAAGAGCACTGGCTGTTCTTCCAAAGGTCCTGAGTTCAATTCCCAGCAACCACATGGTGGCTCACAGCCATCTGTAATGAGATCTGGCGCCCTTTTCTGGCCAGCAGGCAAACATGCAGACAGAACATTGTATACATAATAAATAAATAAATCTTTAAAAAAAAAAGTCTGGGGAGGGCCCAATGCTGGGAAAGGTCTCTAGCCACAACAGATAGCACAAAGGTCACCATGCTAGAAAGAGTGTCTGCTCCAGCCTTCTGGACGGATAAGGAGGTTTTTCATCCCTTCCCGTGATGGGATAACCCTGTGTACTTAACACTCCAAGTTCCCCTAGTGAATATCTGAGCACAAAGGCCTCCATGCCTCCTTCAGTCCAGTAGTGTCACATTGAAGGTTGTATTCATTGGTGTTACATGGTGTGACATGCATTCTGTTTCCAGAAGTATGGCCACAGTGAAGGTGTGCATGGACAAGTGCATCTTGATTCATCACATCATTTGACTTTGAGTTAACGTCTGGTTGTTTGTATTCAGAACTTTTTACTGTTGTTACATTTTTTGTGATGCTCACAGTTAAGCCACAGTTGAAGAATCTGCAATCTAAAAACTTGTACAGTAAAACTAACATTTGGACTTTACTTTCTAAAAAATGTAGAAATTATGCAGTCAGATGAATTAAAGTTTAAATAAAGTGATAATGGTGACTAATTAATCCTTCCTGTGGTTTCCCTAGGAGCTCAATAATGACATAAATTTGCAGCAGACAGTGATCTATCAGGCCAGCCAGGCTCTGAACTGCTGTGTTGATGAAGACCATGGGAAAGGGTCCCTGGAAGAAGCCGAAGCAGAGAGACTTCTTCTGATTGCAAGTATGTGTGCTGCACCTGGGACACAGCATCCGGCATGAACATGCATGTGCACACTCCTGTGTGTCCATCTAATGTGACAATGGAGCGTGTTGAGTGGGAAGGTGACACCTCATAAAAACCCGATGAAAAGCTGAAGCATTATAAGGAGTTGGGGACACCCTAGCGATGATGTTTTACCCAGCAGTTCCATCAGAGAGACAGTCACTGATTTTGTCTGTGCTTTTGTTCAGCTGTCTTTTCAGTGTGCTTTCAGGATTTGTCTCAGTCAGGACCAGTTACAGTTTTAACGTTTGGAATATTACTTGCCTATTTTTACATAGCTGAGAAGAGAGCACTTCTGATTGAGGAGCTGAATAAGCTGAAGAACGAAGGGCCTCAGAGGAGGAATAAGGCTGGTGTCCTGTCTCAGAGTGAATTTGTTCCATCCAGAGGGTCTGTCACTTTGTCAGAAATCTGCTTGCCTCTGAAAGCAGATTTTGTCTGCAGCACCGCTCAGAAACCAGGTATGAGGCTGGATTACATGGAAAATTGTGAGGTTCACCTGGACTGGATTTGTTTGAGAAAGATAAAAGTAGAGTATGCATTATGATACAAAGCTTCTTATAATGTCATTATATATATCTTATAATGTCATTCCTCATATTGTAAGGCGATTCCTCATAATTGAACAATTGGGGGAAATTTATCTTATATAGTAGGTTTACCAACTCATGTAAGTATGTACATCACTCTATCTCAAAGTAAGGCTAAACAGAATTATGACAGAAAATATTTTCCTAGGTTATCTTGATAGGACATACCATTTGCCTTTCATTAATTAGTTTTGTTATGTGCCAGTTCATTTAAAAGAATTTATTTTACTTTATTCTTGTTAAAATTCACCCCATTTTAGAAGTTCCTTCTGGAAATTTTGAATTATTGGTTGTGTGAGTGATAATTACTCAGTGAGTGTACTTCTATTGAAGTTTTATTTCCTTTTCTTTTCTGGATTGGATAACCACAGTGACCTCTTAAAATTGTCTAATCTGCTAAATCATATGGGAGTCAAATGGGTAAAGAGGACTGTGGCAGCAGGATCTGAAAACAGCAGGGTAATTTCTAGGAAACTCGTGAGTGAAGTGTTGAGTAAGGATTATTTTAAGTCTGGGTGGTGGCAGCACTCACCTTTAATCCTAGCACTCAGGAGGCAGAGGCAGGCAGATCTCTGTGAGTTAGAGGCCAGCCTGGTCTACAGACCTAGTTACAGGACAGCCAGGGCTGTTTCACAGAGAAACCCTGTCTCGAAAAGAATTATTTTAAGATTCTTTTGCATTTTTATTTAATTAAAACTTTATCTCAGTACTGGAGAGATGGTTCAGAGATTAAGAGCACTGGCTGCTGTTCCAGAGGTTCTGAGTTCAATTCCCAGCAACCACATGGTGGCTCACAACCATCTGTAATGAGATCTGGTGCCCTCTTCTGGTCTGCAGTCATACATGCTGTATACATAATAAATAAATAAACCTTTAAAAAAACAAAACACTTTATCTCTAGGGGTAAAGAAGTCTTAAAAAGGGCCCGGTGGTGGTGGTGCACGCCTTTAATCCCAGCACTCAGGAGGCAGAGGCAGGTGGATCTCTGTGAGTTCAAGGCCAGCCTGGTCTACAAAGCGAGTTCCAGGAAAGGCGCAAAGCTACACAGAGAAACCCTGTCTTGAAAAACAAAACAAAAAAAAAAAAAAAGAAGAAGTCTTAAAAAAAAGTTGAGAAGTGAATTTGGGGTTTGGGGAAAGTAAGAATGGAGACCTTTACATGATTGAGCCTTCAGTGGGAGCTGGGGGCACAAGCTTATAGTCCCAGCTGCTTGGAAGGCTGTGGTGGTCAGAAGCTCAAGGCCATATAGGACAACTTGGTGACACCTGTGTTTCTCCAAACACGTTTACAAGGGAGGTGTGGTTGTAGTCTGTGATAGAGCTTTGCCTTAAATGTGAGTCCCTGAGTCAGTCTCTAGGACTAGGACTTTTTTTTTTTAAACATTCACAGCATGTGGTGGCTTGTGTTTATAATCCCAGAAGTTTGGAAGATTTGCAAAAGTATATTATCTCAAATTCAAAGCCAGTCTGGGTTTCAGAAGAAGTTCCTATTTCCAACAAACAAATAAAGTAAAAGTTTGAGTATTATTGTAGAAATGAGCTAATTTAGGTTATGATTTTTCCTGTTGCCTGATTTAGTATTTATTTTGAGATATCGTTACTTAGTGATAAATAGTGAATAAATAGTTCGTGTTTTATTAGGTATTATCCCCGAGTAACTTTAATACTTTTTAAATCTCAGTTTTGAAATAAGAAATCATAATTTACCCTTTAGAGGTGTATGCTAACCTCCTAATGCCTAACGGGTTATGGCAGACAGTGAGGTTTGTAGAATGAAGCTATTTTGCTTTATGTAATTAGGAGACTTGATGCTTATTCCCAGACTGGAGGTTTCGGGTTGTGTCTTTCTTAGCTTTTTGTTTGGGGAAATTTGATCTTAGAAGTAGTAAATAAAAATTTTATGTGGGTCAGGTGCAGTATGACTTCTGGCCTTCCAGCATGCTGTCTAGCTGAGTTTGTTCTTTTGCTAATTTTGCAATGTGTTTACTTATTACAGATGCATCAAATTACTACTACCTAATTATGCTAAAAGCTGGAGCTGAGCATATGGTCGCCACACCATTAGCAAGTACTTCAAACTCTCTTAGTGGTGACGCTCTGACATTTACCACTACATTTACTCTGTAAGTAAATTGAGCATCTCATGGTTCAGACATGTTTTTCTTTTAATAGAGTTAAGACAGTCTTGGCATTTGAGTGATGTTTATATCTTGTTTTATCTGTTATAGTTCATGAGATGGAACTCAGAGCTTTGTGCATGCTAAACATGCGTTCTATCAGCAAACTACATCTCAAACTTTAATTTTTTTTTTCTTTTTTTTTTTTTTTTTCCGGTTTTTCGAGACAGAGTTTCTCTGTGTAGTCCTAGCTGTCCTGGAACTCACTCTGTAGACCAGGCTGGCCTCACACTCAAAGAGCTTTTACCTGCCTCTGCCTCCCAAGTTCTGGGATTAAAGGTGTGTGCCGCCACCACCTGGTCCCAAACTTTGATAGTATTTAAAATGTATTTACATTTGTTTACTAACTTATTATAATTAATGTAATCTTTTTATTAGCATAGCTTATACATAATGACATGACATTTTCATGCCTGCATATAATATATTTTGGTTATATTAACTCCTCACTACCCTCTCTCCCATTTCACTCCTGCTGATCCTTTGTTCTCCTTGACAATTTCCCATCTACTTTCAGTCCTGTTATTTTTTTCTTTCCAGTAGTACTGGAAATCAAGCCTAGAGCCCTGTGTGCTAGGCAAGTGCTCTACCAATACGCTGCAACCCGTCCCCTTTATTTGTCTGTCTTATTATTAAAGTTATTATTATTTGGTGAGCTAATGAGTTTAAATTAGGGTTGCTTACAGGACCATGGGTAAGGGGTTACTTATAGTAGCGTGGGCAACTTATCAGTAATTGGCCCCTCAAAGAAATGTCCCATGTCCTCTCCCACCCCCACCCTCGGAACCATCAGCTGCCAGTCTCCTCAGGAAGAGACAGGCCCTTGTGAGCACCTCCCCCAGATCTTCTTCTCCTTCTTTCTTCTTCTTTTCTTCTTGTCCTTCTCCTCTTCCTCCTTCTTTCTTCTCCTCCTCCTCCTCCTCTTCCTCCTCCTATTTATTTATGAGGTTCTGGAGAGAGGGCTCAGTGGTTAAGAGCACAGGCTATTCTTCCAAAGGCCCTGGTTCAGTTCCCACTGTCAGAGCTCATGGCAGCTCACACCAATCTGTAGCTCTAGTTCCCGAGGATCCAGTGCTCTCTTCTAGCTTCTGCAGCCATTGCATACATGTGGTACACAGACATGCATGAAGGCAAGACACCCACAGGTATAAAAATAATTAAATCTTTAAACATTTCTTTCTTTATGATTATCAGTGTGTGTGTGCATACTTGCATGATGTGTGCATGGGTTTGTGTTCAACAGCTCATGTGTAGAAGTTACAGGATAACTGTAGAATCTGTTCTCTCCTGTCTTTATGTGAGCTCTGGGTGTTGAACTTAGGTTGCTAGGCTTGGGCAGCAAGCCCCTTTAGCTTCTGAGCCATCTTCTGGGCTCCTGTTTATTCTGTAAATATGAACAGATAATCCGATTTTCAGTTGTTCCATTTAGCTCTTCTTTCTGATTTATTTTCTGCGTTGATACTTTTTGACTATAGATATGCAGTATATATAGTGCTTCAGTATTTTGCACCATTATTTTTATAGATGCTTTAAATCACATAATAATATTTATTTATTTATTTTTATTTTTGGGTTTTTGAGACAGGGTTTCTCCTTGTAGCCCTGGCTATCATAGAACTTGTTCTGTAGACCAGGCTGGCCTCAGACTCAGAGATCTGCCTGTCTCTGTCTTCCAAGTGCTGGAATTAAAGGCATGCACCACCCTGCCAGCTGTAACAATATTTTATTACCAACAAAAAAGATAATTAGTATCAAATACGTATTTTATTTTATTTTTTATCTGTTTTTTGGGTTTTTTGTTTTGTTTTGTTTTTTTGAGACAGGGTTTCTCTGTGTAGCTTTGGGCAGGAGGACAGCTGTGGGAGCCTTGCAGAGCTGCAGTGGTCCCGCAGGCTTGGCGGCAAGCACTGTTCCTCACTGCCTTCCTGTAGTATTACTTAAGACCCTGGTTTTTATAACACAAATATTACTGAAGTGTGTCTTAAGAAAAAATGTGTTCTCACCATTCTTTATTATTCTTGATAGTTTATTGTGTTTCTTAGAAATACAATGGAGTCTTTGAGTGTTATAGCAGTGTTTGTACATTATTTTTAAAGGTATAACTTTAGGTTTTTATTACAGTTTTATTTAATACTCTTTTTCAGGAATGATGTTTCCAATGACTTTGAAATAAATGTTGAAGTTTACAGCTTGGTAAGCAGTTAAAAAGCTTTCTGAAATGAACAATAATATATTTCCTTTATAACATTAGATTTTTAAGGTAGTTATATCTTGGATTTGTGTGTAGGTACAAAAGAAAGATTCATCAGGCCTTGATAAGAAGAAGAAAGCCTCCAAGTCCAAGGTGAGAGCTGCAACCTAGTGAGAGCACTGCTGGAGAGTGTCCTCTCAGTGAGTAAGAGACGCTGACCGCAGCACGCCTGTAAGGAAAGCATCTCACTGGGGCTGCCTTCCATTCAGAGGTTTAGAATGAATGGAATTATTGTCATGGGGGAAACATGGCAGGCAGACGTGGTGCCAGAGAGGTAGCTGAGAGTTCTACATCTGGATCAGCAGATAGCAGGAAGAGACAGACACTAGATCTGGCTTGAGCTTCTGAAACCTCAAAGCCCACCCAGAGTGACAAACTTCCTTCAACAAGGATGCACCTACCCCAATAAGGCCACACCTCTGATCGGTGACCAAGCATTCAAATATATGAGGGCCATTCCCGTTCAAACCACCACCATCATTTTAGTTTTAATTACAAGTTTCAGTGATTTAAGGTTTGTTTGTTTTTTTTAAATAGGCCCACATTTCTATTGACTGCATTAAGCAGATATGACTGTGGAGTGTAAATGTATGTACGTGATCATGATAAGTGTAATCAGGGCCCTTTGTAATATATGCAAAATGTCTTATTTTCTGAATATTGCTTAAACATTGAGCTTGTTGAGAAATATGATTACTAGGGTCTTGGTTTCCACTTTTTTACTCTTGGCTCTTTTGTTTGCTTCCTAAATCATTAGAATTCTCTTGGCTCTTTTGTTTGCTTCCTAAATCATTAGAATTCTTTTCTGGCTGGGTAGTGGTGGCACATGAGTTTAATCCCAGCACCTGGGAGGCAGAGGCAGGTGGATCTCTGAGTTCTAGGCCAGCCTATTCTACAGAGTGAGTTCCAGGACAGCCAGGACTACACAGAGAAACCTTGTCTCAAAAAACCAAAAAAGAAAAAATAGAAGTTTTTTTCTGTCCTCGGTTTTTAAATCTTTCTTTATTCTAACTTTTTTGTTGGGTAGAAGGCGAGAAAACTAAAAAAACAAAGTATTTTGGCTCTACTTTCAAAGAGGATACTTTGCAAAGTCTCGATAAAGGAATTAAGTATGATCTGTTTATATTTAACAGTTATTTTCTATGTAAGAACATTAGTTTTAAGCTCTGAATTGCAATATTTAATAGAAAATATGCTAAGCTCTCTCTTTTTCCAGGCTATTACTCCCAAGAGACTCCTCACATCTATAACTTCAGTAAGTAGAATTTTTCTAAAAATCAAATCCTCTTGATAGATCTACATTTTTAATAAAACTACAAATTGACTACCAGCTTTTAATACTATGGAAGTCTTTAAAATGCACTAATGGATCCCAGTACTTGAAAGGCAGAAGCAGGGGGATTACAAGCTGAAGTCTAGTCTGGACTTCATAGTAAGACTTTCTCAAAATAAATAAAGATATGTTAATTATTGGTACTTAATGTAAGAAACATGTTTTCTCAACTGTAGTCCTTGTGTTAAAATTTGTACTTAACATTTAAATTTGCATACTAAATAATAGATAATTAATGTATCTTCTTCACCCCCCCCCTTTTTTTTTTTGTTAGAAAAGCAACCTTCATTCTTCAGGTGAGTGGATCTAAACTATTTGAAGCTGTAGAATAATTAAATTTAGCAGTTGCATAGGTTTATAAAAATATTCAACCATACACACGTACATACACGTGCCTTCTTGATTTGCTTTGGGAAAATATTTTCTTTTTTAAGAGTTTTAAAAATTATTTTTATGGTGTGTGTGTGTGTATATGTGTGTGTGTATGTGTGTATGTATATGTGTGTATGTATGTATGTGCACGCGCGTGCATGCGTACTATGTATGTTTCTATTGCTTGAAAAGTCAGAAGAGGGCAGTGGATCCTCTGGAACTGGAGTTACAAATGATTGGGAATCTCTTGTATGTGCTGAGGATTAAACCTGGGTCCTCTAGAAGAAGATCCAGAGCTCTTAACCCCTGAACTGCTTCTCCATCCCATTAAGATATATGTTTAATTTTAAGTGTGTGTGAGTGTGTGTGTGTGTGTGTGTGTGTGTGTGTGTGTATGCACGCATGCGCGTGTGCATGTGCAGTGCAGGTGCCTATGGAGGCCAGAAGAGGGTGTTGGATTTCCTGGAGCTAGAGTTAGAGGCAGTTGTGAGCTACCCCTTAATAAGTGCTGGAAACTGATCTCTGGTCCTCTGCAAGAGCACCAAGCATTCTTAACTGCTAAGCAATTCCTCAAGCCACAGGAAAACATTTCCTTCATGGACTTTTTAAAACAATATATATTACTGGTCAGAATAGCATGTAGTCTGATTGTAGCCTTGTCGGGCAGCAGTATAAGCTAATGATTAGGGTTTTTTCAGATTGTAGCCGTCAGTGCTAGTCACTTAGTAGTTCCAGCAAGCAGTGTTATTCTTCAGCTCTGCTTCTCTTTTTATCATCGACTCCATAGAGTCTGCTTCTTTTAACTATACTGATTTCAACTAGCATTATAACATGTCACCAAAGCATCTCTCTAGGTCACTGGGAATAGGGTGCTGTGGTGACCAAGGAAAGTCCTTTAAAATGAATTTAGGCTCAGGTTTTCAAAGTGGATTGTGATGGCCCTGGCCTCTTTTACCTCCAACAATGTGGTTGTTCTCTGATCTATGGAGTTACATAGATCTATGTGACTCAGGTCATTCAGGAGTACCAATAAGGGAGTCTTTTCCATATTTCTTGTCATTTTATTTACTGCATGCGCATGTGTGGGTCAGAGTGAGTTCTCTTACACCATATGGATTCCAGGGATTGAACTTGGGCCATTAGGTTTGGCTCAGCAAATGCCTTTCACCTGCTGAGCTTGCCAACTTTTCTATATTTTTTGCAGAGAAATTGCTTTATTTATGTGGAAAATTTTACATTCTCTGTCATTAAAAACATAACTTTACCAAATGTTAAGAAGTGCCTGTATCTCAGTTAAAGATAATCTTTTAAATAGTTTTCTTTCATTAGGAAAGCTTGATCTTTGATTTTCCTCCATATTTAAAGTAGAGGTGAGACATTGATATGATTGAGCAGGTTGATTCTTGTACGTAGGCCTTGCCATCTGAGTTTGATCCTGTGTGCCACAACATGGCAGGAAAGAACTGGCTCACCAAATTGTTCTCCTGACCTTACGAGACTGCACATACACATGCACACACTAAGTAAAACTGGAGGACACCAGGCTTGGAGCCTCATACTTGTGAGTGACATCGGTACTTGAAGAGCAGAAGCAAGAGGGTTGTTGTACTTTCGTGGCCATTCTGGGCTGTTTTGTAGTTCCAGGCCTGCCTGGCCAAAGGGATGATGCATCCCTGTCTCAAAAGACAAACAAAAGAGAGAATGAAAAGGAAAATGAGGCAGAGTCTCTCTGGCAGTTTGACTTCATTCATGTGGGTGGTGAGAAGTCATTGCTTGTTAGTTAGAGTCTTAGTCACTGTTCTCTTGCTGTGAAGAGACACCATGACCACAGCAACTCTTAGAAAAGACAGCATTTAATTGGGGACTTGCTTACAGTTTCAGAGCATGAGTCCATTATCTGAGAGCTTTACATTCTGATCCACATGCAGCCGGGGTGTGTGTGTGTGTGTGTGTGTGTGTGTGTGTGTGTGTGTGTGTGTGTGTATCAGGGGGTGGAGGTGGGAGGGGTGAGGGGTGGGATTGAGAGAGGTTGAGACTGGGTTTGGCATGGACTTTTGACACCTCAAAGCCCACCCCCAGTGACACATCTCCCCCAGTGACACACATCTCCCCCGTGAGAGGACACAGTAAGGCTATTCCAGCAAGGCCACACCTCCCAGTTCTTCCCAAATGATGCATCAACTGAAGACTGAGCATTGAAACATGAGCCTGTGGGCCCCTCCTACTCAGACTTAGGAAGCCAACTGGACTAAATTTGGCTCGTTTCTCTACAGTGATGGCCAGTCCAGGAGGTCTCAGTGCTGTGCGCACCAGCAACTTTGCCCTGGTTGGATCTCACACACTGTCCTTATCTTCCATCGGAGACACTAAGTTTGCTTTGGACAAGGTAACTCACTATTCTCACGACTGTATTACACTTATTACATTAGTCTATAGAAATTCCCCAATACTTTCAAATGTTTGAAATTGTACATTTTAGTAGCCAGTGGTACACATGAGTGATAAGTGTTGGGAGTGTTTGATGTATTAATACTATATATAAATCTGCAGTCTATACTGGTTTCTGTGACAGTTCTAACATATTGTGTCTTGCATTTAAATGTTTATATTTTAAAACAATTCAATATGTTATGGATTTAGGTTTTTATATTTTATAGGACAAGGTCTTGCTGTATCATTGAGCTAGCCTGAAACTCGCTATGTAACCAAGGCTAGCCTTGAACTTCCTCAGTCCTCCTGCCTTAACCTCTCACTGTTGGGACTGTAGGCATGTGCTAGCCATATCTTTTTTAACTTAAGAGATTTCTTTCCCATACTTCCTAGATCTAATGCTTCAAATTTATTTATTTGACTTAAGGTCTGTAGCCCAAGCTACCCTCAATCTTGTTATGTGTAGCCAAGGCTGACAGAGCTCCTGATCTTCCTATCTCTACCTCTGAATGGCTGACTCTACCAGCATGGGTAATCATGCCTGGCCAGATTGTGTTTTAGTACTTCTTTAGTACCTCCCTCCCCTCCATCCCTTTCCTGTTTCCCTTCTCCATCTCTGGTAATCACTGTTGACATTCAGATTGACTTGTACACGTGGGGAGAACACGCTGTCTTTGGGTACTGTATTATTAGCGGTTTCCGTCGTCAGAACATAGAGGTAAACTGCATGAAGAAGAGGCAGCTTGTGATTGACAGTTCCCCCTGCTAGCACTGCAGGTGGACCTCGGTGCTCGTGCGTGCTACGCTGGTAACTTCTGCATTCTGAGCAAAGCCACTTCATTTCTCAGGGATCTCATTTTTCCCCATGGGAATATTAGATTAATACAAGCCAGTCTAACATTAAAACTAGGAAAGTATTATTATTTTCAGTTGATAGACAAAATGCTGGCCATGTTTAATTTTGACTACTGTTAACACAAAAATTATTTGAACATGCTAATATCTAAAATTGTATGTAACTTTTATTTAGTAATTCGACTAGTCTTAACACATTGAATGATACTGGATCTTTTTGTTTTCTTCTTTTCTTTTTTGTTTATTTTAGATAAATTTTGATGTAAGAGAGCAGGAGGCACTGGGCTATTTGTTCCAGGAAAAGGTTGCTTTATTTTCTTTACTTAAAATTAATGTGCTGAAGAAATCATTTTCTGCCTGTATTATTTTTTAATCATGTTCTGTTAAAGCTGCTGGTTGAGTATATGTTCTGATAAATAAATTGAATTTAATAATTAAAAAAACCTAATGTCCTCTTCAAAACAATAGCTAATCCTTGATTTTTGGTCCATGTGTGTTTGTCTCACTAACCACTTCTGTATATTTTTGGTTTACTTGAATAACTGACAATATCTATGTAGAGACAAAAAATTCATTCTGTGGGCTCCTATATGTATATGAACATCCTTTTTCTCTTTCATAATTCTTTATAGTTTTCTTTCAAATTTCTCAATTTTTTTCCTTATAGGTTTGCTTTAGAATTTTCTCTCTATATACTTTCTACCATTTGTGATTTTTGTTGTTGTTTTGTTTTGTTTTTCGAGACAGGGTTTCTCTGTGTAACAGCTTTGGCTGTCCTGGAACTCACTCTGTAGACCAGGCTGGACTCAGACTTGGAGATCCACCTGCCTCTGCCTCCTGAGTGCTGGGACTAAAGGCGTGCGTCACCACTGCCTGCCTTTTTTTTTTTTTTTTTTTTTTTAAAGACAGTTCTATTTATCCTTGGCTAGATTGGAACTTACTATGTAGCCAAAGATGACCTTCAGCTTCTGATCCATCAACCTTGCAAGTTCTGGGATCACAGCCATTGGTCTTCATGGCCGGATACTGGATGCTGGGAGTTAAACCAGCACTTCCTGCATGCTAGGCAAGCTCTCTACCACTGAGCAGCATTCCTGGCCCACGTTGTATAATTTTCTGAAATCTGTATTCACTTTCATATTGATTATTTTTCTGAGTACTAGTTAGAATAGAAAATTAATAACTATGTTTAAGGCTAAAATTATTCTGACTTCTGATGTACTAGAAGAACTATTGGTGTGATAATTTAAAGCTGTTTTTATGTGTATGGGTGTTGGGGCTGTGCTGTGTGTGCACCGTGTGTGTACCTGGTTCCTGCAGAGGCCGCAAGGAGAGCGTTAGATCCCCAGAACCACAAGTGGAGATTTCTGTGTTGTTTGAGCTGAAACCTAATTTAAATACTGAATCCTGGCACTTAAATCACAATCTCAGTCAGTTGCAGACTTAAACCCCTTATTTCAATGAAATCCCGAATTCTCAGCTTTATACTTTTGTGGGAAAAGGATGTTCCAAAGCTCAGCTGGCTTGAAGGAGCCTCTTAGCTATAGATAGATTTCCTTTAGGAAATGTCAGTTCAAATATTTTTAGAGAAAACAGTAATAAAGTGAAACACTTGTAGACTGACATGATTTTTGAGCTTAGAAGTAGAGTGATTAGGCATTTTTTTTTTCTTAGACAGGGTCTTTCTATGTACCCCTGGCTGGCTGGGAACTCTATGTAGACCAGGCTGGCCTTGAACTCACAGTTATCCACCTGCCTGTGCACCAAGACACCTGGCTGATTAGACATTCTTATCTCTCTGAGGAAACCCAGTGTGTGCCTTTTGACCTGTGTGTCTGTGTCTCTCTGTCACTCTGAAATGTGCCAGTGCGTGATGAGTTGCATTATTTATCCTGGCTCTAGGTTACAGTTTATAGCTCTTAGTCATCAGTGAAGTGAGGATGGCTTAAAGAGACTCATGCTTAACAGACAAGGGCAAGAACATTTTCATCTTATGTGTTAGTAAGAAAGATTTAATCATTCTTATATGAATGGGTATTTCCATGCTAAGTGGTAACTATGCTTTAATTTGGAAGAAAATATCTATCAAACTTTTAATTAGTAGGAGTAATGTAGTTTCAGTTTTAGATGTTTAAATTTTTGTTTTGTCTAAGTAAGTGTGTGTGTGTGTGTGTGTGTGTGTTGTGTGTGTTATGTATAGGGTACTGGGATTCAAACTGAGGGACTCGTGCATGGTAGGTACCTTTCACCCATTTTGTCAATTTTTGCATCATATATTTTAAACTTTCTGATGAATTGTTCCATTTATCTCTGATCTTTATTGTTTTAGATTTTTTTCTTTTTTTTAATAATTTATTTTTATTTCATGTGCATTGGTGTTTGGCCTTGCATGTAGGTCTGTGTGAGGGAATAGATCCACTGGAACTTGTTACAGAAAGTTGTTAGCTGCCATGTGGGTGCTGGGAATTGAACTCCAGTCCTCTGGAAGAGCAGCCAGTGCTTTTAACAACTCCGAGCCATCTCTCCAGCCCCTAATTTGTTTTTCTTTTCTGAGGGTCTTCTCATGTAGTCCAAACTGACCTCAGATTTGTTGCGATCCTCCACCTCAGCCTCCTAAATGCTGGAACTACAGGATAGGAGACCACAGCTGCCTCTGGTCCTTTTCGTCTTAGCTTGTGTTGTCTGATATAAACATTGTCAGAGGAGCTTGGTTTGGTTGTGCTTTCTGCCTTCCCCTTACTCCTTGTCAGTCTGCTTCAAGTTCGGGTCTTAGGTACAGCCTGTTGGAGCATGTTTGTTAACTAATCTGACAAGTCTTTTCTATTTTTCCTTTTCGTTGAATGTGCTGTGAATGGCAGTCCTGCACCTCTGCTTGGGCCTTGCCCGGGGGAATAAGGTGGTCCCTGGTTTGACTCACCTAGCAGAGGCACACATCTTCCTGGAATTCAGTACTTCCCATCTGTTTGCTTTTGGACTGCTTTGATGTCTTCATCTTAGCTCAAAGACCGGGGAAAGAAGTTTTTGATACCTTTTTTATTTTATTTTTGAGATTATAATATTATTACATAATTTCTCCCTTCCCTTTCCTCCCTTCAAACTCTTACGTATACCCTGTTCTTGCTCTTTTTCAAATTCATGGCCTCTTTAATAGGCAGTCATGTTGGTGAAACTTTCTGGGTATAGCTTCTGACGTTCCTAGGAGACACATCTTACTGCAGACTCCCTGATCCTCTGGCCCTTACCTCTTTCCTCACCCTCTTCCACATGTTGTCTGAGCCTTAGGAGTGAGAGTTGCCTTGTAGATGTATCTGCTAGGCCAGGGCTCCACAACTCTGTGTTTTGGTTGGTGTAGTTTTCTGTAATGGTCTCCATCTGTTGCAAAGAGCAGTTAGTTTTTGTTGTTGTTAAGCTTATCCAGATTTTTGGGGTTTTTTGTTTTTGTTTTTGTTTGTTTGGTTTTTTAATTGTTAAAGTGAAAAAAGTGGCCGTTTGTAAGTTTTCATCTCTAAACTAGAAGTGGAGTTCTGGGCACGTAATTGTACAAATCTTCCAAGCATACAGTAGGATAAATGTGGGAAACAGAATTTGGGAATAATTCTGAGGGTATTGTTTGTCCAGGGTTATTATATCAGCTGCGGTAAAGAGTGAAGAGTCACCATACGGTGCAGTAATAGATGTGGTGTGCACCTTCTTCACAGAGACTAAACAGTGCTCCTGCAGTGGGAGTTGTGTGCTGGCTCTCACTGTTGGTCTCTTTCTATGGCAGGCCGACTGACTTTAGGTATGGACTCCACAGTAAAATGTCACAAGCGTTGAATGAGTGCTGTCATGCACAGAGCTCTGTGTTAGGTGTATTTTAGAGCAGCTTTAAAAAACATGAGTGTGTCACCTACAGAGTAATTATTGTCAGCTCCCTTTTGTTCTCTTGGGGTATAATTGTATGTTTGAGGAGAATGTTTTTAGTTGGCATGTAGGTCCATAAGCTTTAGTTTTCTTCTATTTCAGGAAAAATTAGAAACATAAATTAGCAAAGGGAAAAAAATAGGTTTATTTATAGCTTGGCCTAACTGGGGAAAATAGCATTTCCTATGGCAGTGTTAAATTTTTATAGAAAAAAATTGAAGCCGGGCGGTGGTGGCACATGCCTTTAATCCCAGCACTTGGGAGGCAGAGTCAGGCAGATCTCTGTGAGTTCAAGGCCAGCCTGGGCTACCAAGTGAGTCCCAGGAAAGGCGCAAAGCTACACAGAGAAACTCTGTCTCGAAAAACCAAAAAAAAAAAAACAAAAAAAAAACAAAAAAAAACGCATATGTCAATTTGTGAGAAATTGTCTGAAATTCCCTTTAAGGAGGCAACTCCCCCTAGTGCCAGAAGTTAGTCTCTGCCTCCACCAGCTTGAGATTTGTGGGGAAATTGAAATTCTTTTGAGGCCATTGTTTTGGGGTCTCTTTCAGGGGTGAGTTTGTGTATATTGTCAGAGATGCTTCTTAACTTGAAATGAGTTCATATCCTGATAATCTCATCATAATTGAAAATTCACTTAAGATACCTAAAGCTACTCAGTGTGGCTTAGCCCTCCCTTCCGTAAACATCCCAGCAGCTTGTGCTTGGACAAATTCATCTCTCACAAATCCTACTGTGTAAGAAGATAGTGAATACCTCGTGTACTTTGTTGAATATTTTAATCGGTAAAGCTTGCTGAGGACATGAGACACCATAAAGTAACAGTTGCCTCTCTATGGCTGATGAGAAGCTGTGGCAGGTAATGATGACCGGCTCTGAGAGACTCAACAGTGTTGGGCCGCACCTTGTTAGCCTAGGAAAGACCAAAATTCAAAGTGCAGTCTCTACTGAATGCGTGCTTGCTTTTCGCACAGTTATAAATATCCAATACCATAAATTGAGTTGTTATAACTTGTTAAGAATATTTCTTGTGTGTTTGAATTTCTTTCCTTTAAAACAAACGTGTTTTTCTTATAATAAATGATGTACATGAAAGCTAATCTACAGTAATATAGGAAGTCCGCCCACAGTTCTCTGGAGATTGACCTGGAGGTGATGAGAGCGTATGTGACTGGGACTGTGGTCATGCTGTATATACTCCAAAGAGTATATACCCTTTGTTCAAGGGGCAGGCAAGATGGCTTGACTACAGCACTTGCTGCACAAGCCTTTGGACCTGAGTTTGATCACTGGAACCGTGTAAAGGCAGAAGGAGAGCACGAACTCCATCAAAAGTGTGCTGTGCGCACACATTCCTGCACACACACAAATAATAAATATATAAAATAGTCCAGATGGTAAACTGTATAAAATAATTTAAATTTAGATAACTGTAAAGACCTTAAGGCAAAATTCAGTGAGTTTTGACAAGTGTACATATATTACCATTTGGCTAACACCACCAAGCAGGGCTTACAGCTTTCCATCACTCCTCATAATCAGTCCCGACCACACAGACCTGTTCTCACGTCTGCCCTCATAGGTCAGTTTTGCTTCCTTTAAAAATGGAATCACATGTTTGTTCTTTTGAGTCAAACCTTTTTTGCTCAACATGATAGGTTTTGAGGCTTATTCATGTTATGTGTTAGGAGTTCGTTGTTTCTAAAATGATCAGCTGGATATGGTGGTTCACATCTCTAATCCCAGTACTTGAGATAGAGATGGATGGACCTCTGTGAGTTTAAGGTCAGCCTGAATTACATAGTGAGGCCCTGTCTTGATGATAAAAAGAAAAAAACAAAAACAAAAAGCCCTCCACACATGTGCACACACAGATCTATAAATAAGAAATGACTCACTGGGTTAGAATTCATTCAAACTCTGAAATGAATATTTTAGTGGCACTTAATGCATCCATGGCCATGGACAGCCATCGTCTCTATTTCCCAGACAAACCCATGTCTCCAAAAGTGAGTTCTTTTCTTCTGCAATGACGCTTGAGTTGCTTCTGTGGTTGTATGTGCATGTAACTGTATGAGTACCTCTTTTTGAGTTTTTGGGCTTATATCCAGGAACATGACTGGGGAGTCATAATGATAATTTGGCCTAGCCTTCTAAAGAGCCACTGGTAATATGCGGTTGCACTTCCCATGGTTCTTCTCGTAGAGACATAACCTTCCTGGGAGCTGGGAAGTGGTGTACTGGTTTGGGACGGGCTCTACCCTCACGTTTGAGGCCGTCCTCTTGCCAGGACTAAGTTTGAGCCACCACAACCACCCTTCTTGTGAGTCTGACTTGCATTGCCTTTGTCCTTTGGTTCTGTTGTGGAGTTCTTGGCTTTCCCAAGCACCGCACGTGGGCCATCATTTGACTGACATGGTGTTTTTGCTTCTCAGCTGTGTGCGTAGTTCAAACATGACTTTGAGAACCAACTCCTTTGTCTCGTGCTGAGAAGAGTGACCAGTGTCATGATAGTCCTTTTTTAAATTGCATTTGTTTACTTTGTGTGTGTGCTTGTGCATGCCATAGCACTTGTATGTAAGCTCAGGGACAATCTCTCCTTCCTCTGTGTGGGTCCTGAGGATGAAACCCAGGTTTAAGGCTTGGTGGCCTGTTTGTGTTGTCTGGAGACAAAGCCTCAGGCAGCCAGGCTGGTCTTGAATTTGTTGTGCATCTGAGGATGACCTTGAACTCTATCCCAGGCCCCACCTCCCACTGCCTGGATTAAATTTGTGCCCCCACTCTTGGCTATAATTCTGTTAATTGTTTTAAAGGTTCCTATTAACACATATTAATATACATATTACTGCATTTTAGTTTGTTTTTCTCTTGCTGCACATTCACTCCAGAAACACAAGCCCCTTTTGTGACAACACCACTGAAGAAAATGTCTTCCCCTCCCCCATCAACTATTAATCTCCCTATAAATCCTCAGGGAGGGGTGAGGCCCTGTGAACACCTTTCCCTTCCCTGACAGGCCTAACCCTGCAGAGTTCCTGAAGGGGGGTCGCAGCTGCTCTGAGTTCCAGAATGCGCTGACCGTGTCGTGATCCCTGAAGTCAGCACATTACACACCACTGCCCTCTCACATTAGCCCTCGTCTGCACTCAGCAGCCTGTGTTTTGACCAGTTATGAGTCTCTGGACTTCGTTCTTGACTTCTGAGGAAGGAACCTCTTTTCTGAAAGGCCTTTAATTTTGATGGAACCTCTTTTATTTTCGTGTTACTCGTGCTTCTTACATCATATCTGACAGTTCATTGCTAGATCTATGATCATGAAATTTTACTTCTGTTTTCTTCTAAGATATTTTGGTGATATTAGCTCTCATATTTAAGTTGTAATCTATTCTGGGTTAACTTTTATGTATGTTATGAGGTCAAGGTCCAACTGTCCTGCTCAGTGGTTTGTTTTTTTTCCAACTTGACAAAAGCTAGAATCATTTGAGATTAAGAAACCTCAATTGAAGCCGGGCGGTGGTGGCACATGCCTTTAATCTCAGCACTCAGGAGGCAGAGGCAGGCGGATCTCTGTGAGTTCGAGGCCAGCCTGGGCTACAGAGTGAGTTCCAGGAAAGGCGCAAAGCTACACAGAGAAACCCTGTCTCGAAAAACCAAAAAAAAAAAAAGAGAAAGAGAAAGAAAGAAAGAAACCTCAATTGAAGAAATAGTTCCACCAGATTGGCTTGTGGGCAGGCCTGTGGGGCCCTTTCTTGATTGATGTGGAAGGGCAGTGGCACTACTAAGCATCTAGTCCTGGGGTGTATAAGACGGAAGGCTGAGCAAGCTAGTAAGCAGCACTCCTTCCTGGCTTCTGCTTCAGTTCCTGCCCCCAGGTTCTGCCCTGCCCACCCTCAGTAAGGGACTGTGACTAGACGTGTAAGATGAAGTGCATCCATTTCCCTCCAAGTCCAATGAAGACACCAACCCTACACTTTTGCATGTGAATTTCCAGTTTTCTCAATACCATTTGTTCAAGACTGCTCTATATCTTAGACTAGTCTTGGCAGGGTTTTCAAAAATTAATTGGCAAAAGAGCAACAAAAAATAATTGCATATCCCTGTGTGGGCTCATTTCTGGTCTCTCTTTAGTACTGCAGATCGAGTCAGGCCTTGTGCGTGCTACCCAGGTCCTCTGCCACATCTTCAGCCCTTGCCTGGCTTAGTCCTGCTCCATTTGCCTGGGTATCTGTCCCTCTGCTGCTGTCATACTGTTCCCACTATTGAAGCTTTGAATTAATTCGTGACACTGGGAAGTATGGTTCATCCAGGTGTTCTTTTGGATGATTTTGTATTTACAGCCCTTGCAATTTCATATAGATTTAAGGATTGGCTTCCCCTTTCTGTGGTTCAGTTTTCTTTTTTGCTACATAATGCTGCGTTCTAGGAGTGTACACAGTTGGTCTATCCAGCCTCCTCCTGATAAAGGAGTCAGCGGCTCTTAGTCTCAAATCTCCTGTCTTTTCTCATTTATTTGGAGCTTGGGACTTTTGTTTTTGTAAAATTCTACCTTGAATGAATTTATTCTTTTTTTAATGATTTATTATTTATTTTATGTGCATTGGTGTTTTGTCTGCATGTATCTGTGTAAAGGTGTCAGAAGCTGTGGAACTGGAGTTACAGACAGTTGTGAGCTGCCATGTGGGTGCTGAGAATTGAACCCAGGTCCTCTGGAAGAACAACTAGTGCTCTTAACCACTGAGCCATTTCTCCAGCTTCTGAATTTATTCTTTAAAAGTATCTGTTGCTAAGGAACCAGTGGCTCTTTTATGCTATAGCTTTAGAATATGATTTATTTTCAAGGTATAGTGTTCTGTATTCATGATTTGTCAAGAAATATCACACTTTGGAATGCTTTTACAAATAATTTCCCCTTTTTCTTAACAGGTACCTTTTTTATCTCCTTTGGAAGGTCATATCTGTTTAAAAATCAGCTGTCAAGTGAATTCAAGTGTTGAGGAAAAAGGTTTCCTAGTGAGTACCATCCATCCCCTGTTCTTCATGACCTTCTCTTCTGTCTTCCTGAAGGAAGAAAGCCTGTGTGATTACGTGATCAATTGGTTTTGTAAGCCTTTCCCTCTAAGCCACTCACTGTGCTGATGTTGGGATATAATTCGACAAAGAAAAGGGTCTCTCTACTTGCAGGAGCTTTAAATTTTTTAATTATATTTATTTGGGAAGTGCACATGTATTCCACAGTGTGTTTGTGGAAGTCAGAAATCAACTTGCAGAAATTGATTTCTCTCTACCTTGTGGGTTCTGGGGATCAAACTTAAGTCATGAGGCTGGCAGTAAGTACCATTATCCATTAAGCCAACCTGCTGGCCCAGGAGGAGCTGTGGGTTTAGTATGGAGGAAGGAAGTGAGCCAACCAGTGCCTTAGAGGAGACAGCGTAGGGCACACTGCTGTGAGCTGAGGGCAGAAGCCACTGAGTACTAGCTCCTAACCTGCTCAGTAAGTCAGCAGAGGGAAGGAGAGAAATGCTGCAGCTTATGGGACAGTGTCCTGGGTGTCCCTTCCCTGTCTCATCCCAACCCAGAGAGAAGGAGGAGAGAGTGCTGAATATTTCAGGATAGTAAAAGCTTAGCCTGGGGACAGAGGTGGGGGATGAGGAGAAGACTGTGTATGGTCAGAGAAATGAACCAAGTAGTTTAAAGAAATTGGACTTCATTCTGAAGCCAGATGAGTGACTATTATAGAGTTTTACCAGATGAAAATAACCACATTTGGGGTTTAGGAAAATCGCTGTGACTGGTGTGTAGAAGGTGGACTAGAGAGCAGAAATCCTGAAAGATGGGCTAACTCACTAAGTTGGAGGCACTCCACATGAGAGATGAGAGACCAGCTGGGATGAGAGAAGGCTAGCATGGGTAGATGATGGGCAGGTCCTAGTGACCTGTCTGCAGGAATGAGAAGGAAGAAGGCAGGAGAGTGCTCAGACTGACCTTGTTTTACACAAGTTGGGTGGTGAGATGCTGCTGAGAAAGGACCCTGCGGGGAGTAAACCTACTTCTCTTTCTGACACTTGAAACAGAAGTGGTGGCTTTCTTTCTACATTTTACTGTGAAAAATGGCAGCTGCCTAGAGATGTTGGCATCGTTTCACAAAGAATATACATTGGCCATCTCAATTTTGCCATTAATCTCTTATATATTTTTTACACGTATATATGTAATTTTAAAAGAACAAATGAACATAAACTACTCACACCAAAGGTAAAAAGAGACAAAGCAGAGACTGCGTCTGCTCACATGCAGACCTCTGCCTGTTGAATTGCCCACTCAGGTCCCATCACTTTCCTTCCTCCTTGTTGGTGCTTCACGTTCTGGACAAGGAAGGGCCAACAGCAGTTTGAATGTCAAAGACAGCTGCGAAGTGGCAGACTCTCTTATATTTTTGTTTGGTTGCTTTTTTTTTTCTTTTTAAGGACTTCCATAGCACTGGTCATCCTGGAACTCACTATGGATCCACCTGCCTGTGCCTCCTGAAAGCTGGGATTAAAGGCATGCGCCAACACACTCAGCTCCATGCTATAATTTTTTGCTGTCACTGTTTTATCGCATTTGATAATCTAACCATCCTTTAAACATTACTCAATCTCTTATCTTTTTTTAAACAATTAAAAATTCATTATAAAGAACTTGAAAAAAAAAAAAACATCACATAGTGAGATTCCCCATGTCCGAAGTCTGTACATCCCAGTGAACTTCTATACCGTTTGGACAGCCATTCGGAAGTTTACACTTTCACTGTGAATTGTCTCTGTATAGCTCTGGCTGACCTTGAACTCACAGTGATCACAAGCACCGTGCCCGGCTTGATCTAGATATTCTTAAATGCATTTTGATAGGGACAATCTGACTTTCATTACTGAAGTAAAAGATACAATAAACTCATACAAATAGATTTTCACATAAAAATGTCACAGATATGGACATTTTTCTTAATTTTCTAATGTCAGTGTTTCAATTGACTTCCAGACAATATTTGAAGATGTTAGTGGCTTTGGTGCCTGGCATCGCAGATGGTGTGTTCTCTCTGGAAACTGTGTCTCCTATTGGACTTACCCAGACGACGAGAGGAGAAAGGTAAATTGACACAACTCTAGTTAGTCCTGCTGGGCTTTTGTGGAGCTCCCTGAGTGAATGACCCCTGACCCCACCCCTCCGTTCCCTTCTGTATGCATTAGCAAATAACTGTTCATGATTTGCTTGTGTACCCTTCTACAACCAAAAATATACAGTAGTGATTATATATGCATCTATGAATCATTTCCAGTGTCCTCCTACTTCCCTCTCCTAACTGGTGCTGGAGACTGAGCCCCAGCCTTGTATTAGTATACTTACTTACTGCTTACCTAGATTCCCCAGACTCTTTTTGTGGATTTGTCTTTTTCAAACAGAACAAGCACTTTTATAATTAATTTTTATTTTAGAAGATATCCAGATATCTTTCTAAAGCAATAGACATAATGTTTTTTTATAGCTGCTAACCAGCTTTACGTTATATTAAATAGCATTATATTATAGTCATTGAAATTATTAATTTTTAGAAAAGATTTATTTATTTTATGTGTATGAGTGTGTTGCCTGCATGTATATCTGCATCACATGTGTGCCCAGTACACATGGAGGCCAGTAAGAGGGCATCAGATCCCCTTGTAACTGGAGTACTGATGGTTGTGAGCCACCATGTGGGTTTTGGGAACTGAACTGGGTCATCTGTAAGAACTGTGAGTGCTCTTAACCACTGAACCATCTCTCTAGCCTCTAATTAAAATTATTATTTAAAAAAATATAGTCTAAACATTTAAGAGATTCCATAAAGTATAAAAAGATAGTTTGAGTCAACTCCTGTTACCAGTCTAGATGGGGCTCCCTATATGACTTTCTCCTCTCCCAGAGAGATTGCGCATGCTAAAAGTGTGTTGCACCTATATATTCCATAGCATTTTAGTTGTGTTATTATAACGGCATGCTGTTAAACATTACATGTATTATTGTACATCTTGCTTTGGGGGGTTAGCATGGGATGCAGGAGCTAGTCTTGGTTGGCGAATGTTGCCCTAGTTTGTTCCTTTTCCTTGGAAGGGTAGGATTCTATTGTGAGAGCATGTCACAATGAATTGATTTATTGTTTGTGTATACTTAGATTTCCACATAGCTGTGTTTAAATGCACTTGTGTAGCTTTTAATAGGGCCAGTGAGGTTGAAGATAGAGAGCATGGAGAACATGAACTATTATAGTACTTGGAGCCAAGGTCATGGGAGGTGAGGAAATTAACCCAAGCCACACGTCACAGGATTGGCCGTTCTCAGAGAAGGGTATATATGTGGAATACACATATATATTCTGGGTCTAGATTACTTCACTCTATATTTTCTGATTCCATCCATTCATCTGTAAATCTCATGATTTCATTTTCTTTACAGCTGAGTAGTATTCCATAGTATGTAAGGACCACATTTTTGTTATCCATTCATCAGTTGAAGGACATTTGTGTTGTCTCCATTTCCTAATTATTGAGAATTAAGCAGCAGTGAACATGGCTGAGCAGCTATCTCTGGATAGGACGTTGAGTCCTTTGAGCACACGCCAAGGAGTGGTGTAGCTGGGTCTTGTGCCTGATTTATCTGATTTATTTCTGCTACTGTAATATAATATCTTCTAGCTTCGTTCTGTCTCATCCTTCACAAATCACAAAGTTCTGGGGTTTTTTTGTTGTTGTTTTCTTTGTTGTTGGTTTTTTTTTTTTTTTTTTTTTTTGGTTTGGTTTGGTTTTGGTTTTTTGAGACAGGGTTTCTCTATGTAGTTTTGGTGCCTGTCTTGGATCTCGCTCTGTAGACCAGGCTGGCCTCGATCTCATAAAGATTCGCCTGGCTCTGCCTCCCGAGTACTGGGATTAAAGGCGTCTGCCACTGCTGCCCGGCAGTTCTCTGTTTGTTTGTTTGTTTGTTTGTTTTTTAAGGCAGAACAATAACCCATTGTATATGTATGCCACAGTTTTTAAATAATTCCTATTTTAATGGACCCTTAGGTTTTTCCCATATCATAACTGTTGTGAATAATCCTGCAATAAGATTTCTTTGACACATTGATTTTATTTCCAGGGTAACCCCACGAATCCTAGTACAATGGTTCTCAACCTTCCTAATGCTGTGACCCTTTAATACTGTTCTCATGTTGTGGTGACCCCTTCCACCCCAAAATGATTTCATTGCAACTTCATAACTGTAATTTTGCTACTGTTATGAATTGTTATGTAAATATTTGATATGTAGGATGGTCTTAGGCAACCACTGAGAAAGGGTCATTCAACCCCCTAAAGGGGTTGAGACCCATAGGTTGAGAACCATTACTATAATGGGACTATAATGGATCATATGGTAATTCTAGTTTTAAAAAATTTGAGGAACTTTCTGTTGTCTAAAATGAGTTTTTCTACATTGGTTTTTAATGATATACAATGTTTTTGGATGTGCACAGTGTATGTGTGAGACTGCATGTTCAAATGTGTGCACATGTATATATGCATATATATACATAGTCATAAGATGGTAAATAGGGGGTTTCCTAAAAGTTTACATGGGAACATAGATTTGTATTATTGAGCATGCACCCAAACCCAAATGGGCCAGATCAGTCCATTGCCTGTAGTTCCTGGATTGTTTTCTTTTGTGTTTGAATAGACAATGGCTATTATCAAGTGTTTGATAAGGGAAAAACTTGTTCCCATTGATTAAAGCAGATATATGTGCAGCCTGATGCAGGTGAGGGCCCTAGGGCTGCCAATGGGTTGTTAAGTTCATTGATCAGAGAGAGGGTGTGTGTGTGGCCCAAGCCTGGTGAAGTCCCAGGCTGCTAAGCCATTTCCCATGCTTGGCTGCGTCATGCCTGTTTATTTCTGATTGTTGACTATTAAATTTTAAATAATGACTTTCTAACTTTATGCCAACTTAAGCACTGCTTAATGCTTACTGATTTAAATAACCTTGCTTGTTTCCTACTAATACTTTCTATTTTTTATTTTTCAGACTCCCATAGGAAGGATAAATCTGGCCAATTGTATCAGTCATCAGGTAGAACCAGCCAACAGAGAATTTTGTGCACGACGCAACACTCTGGAATTAATTACTGTCCGACCACAAAGAGAGGACGACCGAGAGACTCTTGTCAGCCAATGCAGGGACACACTCTGTGTCACCAAGTATGTGCTGGTCCCCTGTTGTTTCTGTCAACTAAGAATTGCCAGCTTTAGTTTTCGGCTTGTGGAAAATATTATTGATGGTCAGGTTGAAGGTTAGCAAGCTAAACAAAAAGCAGCTTGAGGAAAGGATTCCCCTTTCCCAGATGACCCTAGTTGTGCCAGGTCAGCAAAAAGACTGCCCAGCACAGATGCCTGAGAAAAGCCTGAAGATGGTCTTCAGTGAGCGGGTTGTGATGAGGGGTGGAGATTAGAACGTGACCCAGTCTACTCGTCCTGTTGTTGTGGATAGAGATACGCGGATGTGTGTAAGTCACTCAATAAGGCTTGAGCTTCCGTCTCGAAAACCAAGAACACTAAGAGATCCGTGTGAGCTACGGTAGTCACCAGACCAAGACCGACAGTGCTCTCTTGTGCTCTTCCCGTGGGGCTCTTGTCTTGGTTTGTAGGGATTTGTGTTCTCCTAGCAAGGGTGTGGGGGCCATGGAATGGTGGGAGGGAGCTGACTTCTGCTTGCCCTTGCAGGAACTGGCTCTCTGCCGATACTAAAGAGGAGCGGGATCTCTGGATGCAGAAACTCAACCAGGTGATTGTTGATATTCGCCTCTGGCAGCCTGATGCTTGCTACAAGCCCGTTGGGAAGCCTTAAAGTGTGGGAACTTCCGCATCATGGAGAGGCTTCGATGGCTGTGTCAAAAAGTGTCTTAAGAAGACATAGTTAGGAGCATCAGATTTACAAGTTGTATTTTATGCTTTAAATGTAAAAGGGTCTGTGCAAATATTCACTACATATTATGCAGTATTTATATCTTTTCTATGTAAAACTTCACCCAGTTTCTCTTGCATTCGTAAGGGTTTGACAGTCAATTCATGAGTCTCATTTTCTAGAAACCTAATTAGCCAATTATTCGTGACAAAAAAAAAATCTTAATCAAGTTCTGAGTTGTCCTTTAGAGCTTTGCTTTTGAGGTATCAAGGTCTCCTGTAGGTCACAAACAGAAACCTCTGGTTTGATGATTCCCTCTCCAGCCTCAGTGGTTTTTTAAAAAGGTTGTGATCATTCATGGCTCATGATAGGGCTTGTTGCTATAGTACTGAATGCACTCTCAAAGAGTTTTGCAGAAACATGTTTAGTCATAGGGATGAGAAAAGACAACAAAAGCTGATTAGTTTAATATGGACTTGGGGCTACTTTCTGAAGAGCTGTGGAGATAGTGACACTATGTGATATTTGGAGCTAAGTATTTTGTATAGAAGCATTAAAAATCACATGGCTTGCATTCACTCCGTTTCTATTTATGCAGTGTGGTGCACATTTTCATAGTATTCAAGCTTTATTAAATAGTTATTTTTTCATCTAGCTTAGGGATTCCTCATATTAACATTAGTTTTTCCTCTTATCATAAGAACAAATGTAAATTGAAGAACATTTACATAAAAAGATTTAAACTTTTACCAAGCTGCTGTGAACTACTACTTTGCTTGCCAAAGTTCTTGTCTTTTTCTTTCCTTTCATATCCATCTATGACAGTTTCTAGAAGTGTTTTGAGATCATTGAAAAAATAGTAAGCCATATTACCTCTAAAAGCCCAATACCTTCTTGCAATTTAGAAATGTTGAAATACATGGCCTCAGTTTTTAAATACAGTTTGAATTTCTTCTCTGACTGTTAATTATTGATGGTTTCATTTATAAACACTAAATCCTATCACCTGCCATTATATTTCTTACTCATCTAAATGTAGTTTTTCTTATGTATATTACAAAAATATTTTATGACTGCCTGCATAAATAAATAATTGTAAATGGTCAAAAGAATCGTTTATTTAGAAATGCTGTGTGTGGCGTAATTGCTGGGTATGTCTTGGTTGCACTTGGAGCATTGTGTTGACAGTACCCTCCATGTTTTCCTCTCCAGTCTAGTGCTTCCCTTACTGAAGGTATTTGGTGGTGGGGTTAAATGAGCAGGGATTCCCAGAATGTGGTGATGGAGTGTGTATTTGGAGAGGCAGTGGGGGAGACTGACAGTGATCAGCAGCTAGAACAAGGGACGAACTGAATGGGACTGAGGAGGTGATTCTTTATACTACTGTTTCTTTTCAAAGTCATTGCCTGTTGTGTCCAGAAATGCAAGAGGCACTACAAAGTTAAAACCAAATGTCTTCTCTTGTTCTCAGACCTACTTTTTTCACTTTTTAATTGTATGTGTTTGCTGGAGCCTGCCAACAGTCAGCCGGGTATCTGGTGAGGGCGTGCGGATTGTAGAGACAATGAAGACAGAACAGTCGAGAGGTCTGCCAGTCAATGCCGGACAGTCCCGAGTTTATTTCACACAGCCAGCTTATACACAGTCTTAAAGAACAGAGGTAGAACAATGCACAGCACAGGCATTCAACCACCGTCTATCCTGCCTTGTGTCAAGGAGCAGGCAGCTTCATTTTCTATCTCAGTGTACCTCTGGCTGTCAGCTGCAGCCTGCATCTAGCTAGATAGTATGTTCTTCCCATGGGCTAATCAGGACTTTCTCACAGCCCTGGAGCAAACAAGTTTGAACTCTGTTGACTCAGAATAGACTTCAGATTCAAACTGGGAAACTGAGTCAATTGTGGGCTCCCACATGTATTGCATGCATATTCGTTACAAATATGTATAGTCTTTTGTACAGAAATGTTCCATACATACTGTTTATAATGTAAAGAAAAAAACCAAGTATGTCTTAAAGCTTGTCTGATTTTCATATATATAATTTTATATATGGAAGTCAATTTTAGAAGTTTAGTGTATATGTTGGTTACTTTTAATGGTTAATGAAACAGTCTAAAATCACCTGAGTCTTTTTGGTTTTTCGAGACAGGGTTTCTCTGTGTAATAGCCCTGGCTGTCCTGGAACTTGATTTGCAGACCAGGCCTGGCGTCAAACACAGAGATCCACCTGCTCTGCCTCTCAGGTGCTGGGATTAAAGGCGAATGCCACCACCACCTGGCTTGAGTAGGGAATCTTAATGAGGAACTGTCTAGATGAGGTTGGCCTGTAAGCATTCTGTGGAGGACATTACTTTGTGTGTGTGTACATTAGTGTAAGCATGTGCATGCACAATAGGACATTGGATTCTCTGGAGCTGAGTTGCCAGACGTGGGTGCTGAGAATCAAACTTGAGTCTTGTGCAAGAGCAGCAAGCACTCTTGACCACTGAACCATCTCTTTAGCCCCGTGAGTGTTGTTCTTAATTGGGTTTAGTTGAAGTGGAATGTGGGGCAGCACCATTTCACATACATGCCGGTCTCTGGACTGAATAAAAGAGGCAGCTGAGCCCTAGGGTTCAGGAATTATTTCATTGCTCTCTGCTCTTGACTGACTAGCTTCTTCAAGCTCTGCAGCCTTGGCTTCCTAGCAGCGATGGAATGAAACCTGGGATTGTGATCTAATAAATTCTTTCTCACTTGGGTTGCCTTTGTCAGGGTGTTTTATCACAACAGGAAAGAAAACCAAAACAAGGTGACTGTGGAACATCAAGTTGGAAACATTAACAAGCAGCAGAAAATATGACTGACGATTCATTGTTTTCTGCTTAGAGGTTCTTTGTTAAGCAATTCAACAGATAAGAACATTCTAGAAGTATGATGTGGAAAGAGAAACAATAAGAAAAGAAACACTGTTCCTCAGGTAAAACATAAAAAAGAACAGCCAAAATTTGTTTTTTTGTGAAAGAACAGTAATTGAGGCTGGAAGATGAAAAGCACCTTGAGGTCCTGACCAAACTGATGGAAAGGAGAACTCCCTGAAGCAGCCAATTCAGTGAGTGGTTCTGACAAAAGTCTGTTACAGTAACATCCACAGACAGAGAGATGATAGACTTGATTGCATTAATAAAATACCTTTCTGAGAAGTAGTGGAAAGGTGACAATATTTAACAAACGTGTGTGTGTGTGTGTGTGTGTGTGTGTGTGTGTGTGTGTGTGTGTGTGTGT